>PVLC010001185.1:0-17454 GCA_004027655.1 Graphiurus murinus | reverse complement strand
AAACATTATGTTAAGTGAGATTAGTCAGTCACAAAGAATTAAGAAGCATATGTTCTCCCTAATATGTGGATGCTAAGGAGGGGATGTGACATAAGAGGATCTCCAGATGAAAAGGACAGATGAGGAATTTAAAGAGAATTTTAGTTGCCGGATGACACGTAGCTAGTAACTGCTACAACTGAAATTCAAGCCAAGTCTTCCTGTCCTCTCCACCACACTGCTCTAACACTATAATAAATGGATCTGGATGTAAGACCCTCCACTTTTACCATCTTTGATCATGGGCAAATTATAACACTTTTGTAAGCCTACTTCTCCTCTCTGTTGTGAGTGTTGAATAGCTGACAGATGTGAAATGTTCAGATGAGTGTCGGGGTAGCCACCAAATAAATGTTACTTGTCCAATTCTATGTATATTTACATTTTTCTAATATCTGTTGCTCTACAGATATTAGAATGATAAGTTTAATCACTGTGGTTGGGATTCAAATTTATTCTACTCAAGCTACTATCGATATCTTCCAAAATTCTATACATGTATATTGTTGTGGAATAATGGTAACTTCTTGAATCATACTGGGAAAATGAAAAGTTTTCTTTGTTTTTACAATAAATCTGTAAAGCAGAACCAGCCTAAATCACATACATTTTATTACATACCTTTAATCCAAGCATTGCTCCTGAATCTCGAGGTACACTTCCATCTTTCAGACGCTTATTTAATAAAATACGACCAATTAAGCGATCTCCATCTTTAGATGGCTGCCAGGTCACAGGGTGCTGACATATTACATTAACAAATAAGAGAAATTAATGTTTCCTTATGACAAATGATCGATGATTGTATAATCTCTTTAAACTTCAGAATTCTCACTTGTTATGATTACACAAACCAGTTTGTATTCCAAAACATGGATTAAAAGAGCTCATCATATCACTCTTATGACCTCAATTTTATATCTCAAGGTTTTCATCAAAATTTATTTGTGTCAAATTCCTACAGTTCTCTAACACAATATTAAAATTGTATATCTCTACAAAATCTGAAAAAATCTTGAAAATATATGCTAATTCTATCTACATGCTGAAGATCAGTTAAAAATTCATAGGGAGAAAAAATATATTGAAATTTTAGGAAGTATAACTCACTTAAAATGAGAATTTATTCTTCTAACACTCTTGGAAGATTTTGAAAGAATGTATTATAATAAAAATTAAAAGGTCAAATCATATCAAATTATGAAACCTAAACCCATGATGGGGGTTTTCTTGAACAGATTTCTAGATGAAAATTCTAAAAAACACACAAGCACCAATAAATTTCCAATTGAATCTGCATGGGAGAAAAGGGTTTCTTTCAAAGGTAAGCATACCAAAATTTCTCACTTCATAGAAGTGTAGTGATTGTTTCAGATATTTGATCTTCTTAATAAATTGCCTTTACTGCCTTATTCAAAGGTACCCATTGTTAAATAACCTTGAAAATATTAGTAGCTTATTTCTTTCTCTGGGCAGAACCATGGCCTTTATAAATAATGACACCATTTAATTATGAATGATAGGCTAAATAACAAAGTAAATGATTTGTGTAATCATACTAGTTTCACAGTCACCTAAAATAGCATGCATATCTTCATGCAAAAATTATCAGGCAAAATACAAGTTCCAGTCAATCACATCTATATGGTAAAAAGATTTCAAAAGTCTCACTATGCTAAAAGCAAAAATAATAAACATCAAAGCAGATGACAATGGCTCTAATACTGATTGGTACTACATCAAAATGCTATGACAATAAAACAAAAGAGCAAAATGACAGTGAAAGGGAAAAAAGAAAAACAACTTTTTCTGTGCAAACAGACCCAATTATCTCCCTTTTGCCTGGGATTCACAAACTATTAATCATTTAATTTTCATCCCAAGGAAAATATATGTAAAGCAATCAAATTGGCCAATCCAATAAAATTGTTTATTATTTGTGGTTTATTGTAGTAATTACAAAATTCTCTCGTGCGACCACAGACAAAATATTCCTTTGTTCCTACGTTTTATTTTCATTTACTTATTTTTGGTATGCTGTCAAGCAATACAAACAGCAAAGCAAGCCAGAGGTTTTTTTGGTTGATTCGTTGGGTTGGTTGGTTTTGTTTTGTTTTTCTTTTCTGCACCTTAAGAAATGCTACATCGACCCTTGAAATGCCCTGTCCTTGTATTATGTTCTGTTTTAATGAGTGACAGAGAGCAAACGAAGACCAAATGAGCAGGTTAGAAGGCAGGCTCCACGATCTCAGTACCTTATCGCTATGACTATGTTCCTCGTTAAGGGTTGTGCTACTACAGGTATCTACCCCAGAGTCCTTAATCTGAGGCTCAGACCATTCCAAATCCTCTTCCAAAGAGTGGCAACCAAAGTACATCATTTTCTTTTGTCTCTCAGACCTGGTGTTAGAGTCCGACAAAACTGCCTGCTCACTAGTTTTTCTTTTTCCCTTTTGACTGTCCCCTACAGGTGTGGGATAAAAAAAAAAAAAAAAAAAAAATACAAAAAGAAAACATGCAAAGGTGTAAATAAAAAAGGAAAAGTGAAATGATAACGGAAATTAAATAGTAAGGCTCCACATGTCTCACCAAAGACATTGGGGATGCCTCACTGCTATGCCAAGACGTATGGTCCAACCAGTTGTAATCCATGTCTCCTGTGAGTCAGACAGACAAAAGAGTGCAGTAAAGGAGACAGCGGGAAAAAAAGGATAGACAGAGACATTATAAACATTTTAAACTGTGAGATCCTGTCTGGTTTCAAGAACATTGACTTTAGCACTCATTACATATGCCAAAAGAAAGCTAAGATTTCAAGTGAGTAAAATTTATAGAATGTAGAATATAAGGCTTATGTACTCTAGACAGACTATAGAACAAAAGCTCTACAAGAAGAAAAAAGGCTAACAATAACAAGAATAGGAACAAAAAATTGGGTGTGCTGAAGAAGAAAGAGACTCGGCTATATCTGTTTCTCATGCTCTTGTTTTGCATGCTGGTCCAATGACATGAGTTTATTCTCTAAAAAGTCATAAACAATTAAAATGTTAAACAGTGGTTTGCTACTAACCACTACTTTAAAAGTCAAATAATTAAATGTTGCTCCTCCAATGCATTATGATATTCTTACAATGGTGAAACTGACTCAAAAATCTGAGTAGTTAAAAATAATTGGTTACATAAAAGATTGATTTTCTGTGAAAATGACAAATAGATTAATTCAATTTCTAATCATAGGAATGAAATAAAAATTACTTAAATACCATGAACTATTTTATATTACTTCAAAAGAACTTATCAACTTTTATCAAGAATTTCATTTTTATAAAAAGCAAATTAAAAATAATTTTTGACATAAAATTTGTAACTAAGAATGAAAATCCATCTCCCAAACTTAATGTGCTTCTTACTTATTCTATATTTGAAAAAGAACTTCATTCTAGTCTATAAATACACATTTCTTAAACTCTATTCATCCTTTATTTAAAATATTTAACAAACTCCTTCCATTTGCTATGTATTGTACTAAGCCCCAGTGTAAGGCGTAAAAAAAAATAAAACATGCTCACAGAGTGGGAATAAGTACAACAAATTATCAGTGTCATATAGGAAAAAGCAAAATACTATGAAAGAGTATATGTAATAATAATAATATCTATTTAGATTTGGGGGTCACCGCAAAAAGATGTAAAGTATTTAAGATGAGAACAGAAAGATGTGACCAGGTAGAGAAGTAAGGAAATAGACAGATGGAAAGTGGAGGAAAGAGCATTCCAGGAAGGAGAATCAATATGGTGCTGTTCAAGAACTGAAGGAACACAGTGTATTAAAACCAAAAACAATGAGTGCTAAATGATACTGGTGAGAATAATAGATAAAGAGACAAATCTTCACATGTATAGCCAGACAAAGCTGCCAAAAACATGCTGGAGAAAGGACAGTTTTTTGTTGTTGTTTTTTTGTTTTATTTTGTTCTTAAGAAATGGTATTGGTAACCATATGTAGAAGAATGAAACTAGACTCCTATTTATCGCCCAGCACAAAAGTCTACTCAAGATGGAAAAAAGACCTAAAAATTAAACCAGAAATTTTGCAATTACTAAAAGAAATCCTAGAACAAAAAAGAGAACACATAAGCACTGGTAGAGACTTCTTCAATAAGACCCTTAAAGCTCAAGAACTAAAACTTAGAGTCAATAAATGGGACAGAATCCAATTAAAAAGTTTTTGCATAGCAAAAGAAACAATCAAGAGAGAGCATAAAGAATGGAAGAAAATCTTCACCAGTTACTCCTCTGATGGAGCAATAAAGTCTAGAATATATAACGAACTTGACACAACAACAACAACAAAAAAAAAAATCCCCCCCAAAAAAATGGGCAGTTGAGCTGAATAGAAATTTCTCAAAAAAATACAAATGGTCAACCAATATATGAAAAAATGTCAACATCATTAGCAATCACAAAAATGCAAATCAAAACTACAATGAGATTCCCTTTCACTTCAATTAGAATGGCAATCATCAAGAATACAAACAATAATAAATGCCAGCAAGATTGTGGGGAAATGGGAACTCTTATACACTGTTGGTGAAATTGTAAATTAGTAAAACCACCATAGAGATCAGTATAGATTTCTCAGAAGAGTAGGAATTAGATCCACCATATAACCCAGCTATACCATTCTTCAGTATCTTTCAAAAGAATCAAAGTTCTTTTATACCATACTATACTATACTATACTATACTATACTATACTACACTGTTTTCTCTCATATGTGAAAGCTAGAGAGGAAATAGGAAACAAAAAGGACTTTTGATCAGTGAGGAGACTTACCAGTAGACTAGTGAAAGGGGATAATGGAAAGAAGGTGACGAGGGGAAAATGAAGAACTAATGAAAAACAATTCAAATGATGCTATGCCAATGTATGAATGTTTCATTACCAATTTCACTATTAAGAATGGGGAGGGTTGGGGTAGTGGGGTAGTAGGGCAGAACCTGAAGGGAAACACAGCAAAACCTACATGCATATTTGTTGGTGTGACTTTGAAACTCACTAAGATATATACTTACAATGCATCAATAAAAGTATATATTAAAAAGAACCAAATGGAAATTTTAGAACTAAAAAAAATCCTGAAATTTATAAAGCAAATAGATGGACCTACTGCAGAATGGAGAGGACAGAGGAACAACTTAATGATTTTGAAGGTAGAACAACAAAAATTACTCAATCAGGAAAACAGAAATAGAGTAAAAATAAATATAATGAACACAGCTTTTAACAAAAGATACAATATTCATATCGTTGCAGTTCCAGAAGAAGAAAAAGTGAATGGGCTGGAAAAGTATTCAAAGAAATAATGGCTGACAAATTCTCTCAAACTTGGCAAAAGGCATAAGCCTACAGATTCAAGGAACTACATAAACACCTAAAACAAAAACAAAAACAAAAAGCAAAAAAACCCAATGATATCTGTGCCAAGATATACCATAATCAAATTTAAAATGAAAAAAAAAATCTTGAAAGCAGCAAAAAACAACTAAAGGATAAAAAAAACTTGAATGACTACAGATTTCTCATCAGAAACCCTGGAGGCCAGAAAGAAATGGCACAATATTTTTCAATTGTTGAAAAAAAAAAAAGTCAACCTCAATTCTAAATATGATGAAATTACTTTTCAGGAATGAAAGACATTCTCAGACAAAAGAAAACTAGGAGACCATCACCAGCAGACCTACCCTAAAAGAATAGCTAAAGGAAGTTATGGAAACAAAAAAGAAGGAACCTGAAAATATCGGGAAGGAATAAAACACATGGTAAGCAAACATAGGTATAAATACAATAGACTTTCCTTCTCCCTAGAATATACTAAATTATATTTGGTGTTTGAAGTGTGAGCTATACATTGTCTGATGTGGTCTTCAACATATATACTGGAAATATGTAAGACAGTATACATTACAGACAGGGAAGAATAAAAGAATTTGAGTATGAAAAGTGTCTACATTTCATATTAACTGGTTAAATATAAGCATCAGTGGACTGTAAGAGTTACATATAAAATATATATTACCTAGAGCAACCATAAAAAATCTTATTAAGATAAATATACTTAAGAACAGTGTACAGAAATCAAAATGCAATTCTAAAAAGAGAGTTCAAATAACCCAGAAGAAGGCAAGGAAAAGAAATCAGAAATAGAGAAGAAACAAGCAGAAAACAAAAAAGAAATGGTGAATGACAATAAAACTGTAGACCCATTTTTTTCCAACAGAATATTAGCAAATAGAATTCAGCAATCTATAAAAAGAACTATATACTTGTACTAAGTAGAGTTTATTTCTAGAATCGAAGACTGGTTGAATATTACAAAAATCAATTAATTCACCATATTTGCAAGTTAAAGGAGAAAAATCACTGATGCAAAAAAACCCTAATTTTTAAACCTCATTTTAAAAAGTCAGAAAATAAGGAATATAGGGCACTTGATCAAATTAATAAAACCTACTACTAAGGTCATACTTAATGATGAAAAGATAAATGCTTTATATGAAGAGAAATTTCATCAAAGAAGATATCCTTATTTGTAATATTAAAAAGTATAAACAAGCAAAATGTCTTTCAATGGATAAATGGCTACACAACTGGCATATCCACACCACAAAATGCTTACTAGTGGTAGTAAGGAAAAAACTACAACATGGATGGATCTCAAGAGCATTGTGTTAAGGGGGTAGGGGGGTCTCAAAATGTTATTGAGAATTTTTTATTAATAAAATCATATGGTACATGACATTTGAGGCTCTTTAGTGGTCAGGAGAGATTAGGAATGGTGAGGTGAGTAGCATGCCTCTATAAAGAGGTAGTATTAGGATGATCTTCGTGGTGGTACAAATAATCCTGTATCTTTATAACAGTGGAGGTTATGTAACTCCATATATGTGACAAAATGTTTTAAGACCACAGTGGTGATCCTGTACGTACAGTTTTGATTTCTGCAGTTTGTTACCAGCAATCAAACATGGTCTAAGATATTAAGGCAAATTTCTGAACATAAACAATTTGTAAGTTTTTTTAAATTGCTCTTCTGAATAGTGTGGTCAAATCCATGTCATCCTACTCTGTGCCACCTAGAAAATGAATCATTCTTTTGTCCAGCATGTCCACTCTGTGTATGCTACCTGCTCTGTGGCATCTGAAAGAGACCACATTTGCATAATTTAGAGTATAGTATATTGTTATAATTATCCTACTTTATTATCAGATATTGTTAACTTCTTATTGTGCTTAGTTTATAAATTAGACTTTATCATAGGTATCTATGTATAGGAAAAATAGTATTCATAGGAATTGGTACTCTATATGGTTTCAAACTGCTAGGGATCTTGGAGCCTATCCCCTGTAGATAAGAGAGGACTACTGTATACACATTGTTCCAACATCTACTTCCTAGTTTTGATACAGCCGTAATCATTGGGGAACATTAAGTAGAGGATACACCGAATGCCACTGTACTATTTTGCAGCTTTCTGCAAATCTATTATTACTTTGAAGTAAAAAGTGAGTTGTTGCCTTCGTTGATAGTCACCATCCCATCACTGGAGGAATTTGAAGACAAGGCTATAGCACCATTTGTCAACATACTATAAATTAGATCAATGCTTCAATTAGGAAATTATACTAAAACTACACTTAAATATGAGGACCTAGTGATAAAGAACCAAAAAGATTCAGATCTTAAACTAACATTTTTCCTTCGCTTTCATGTCCTATATAATACAAACTAACTCAATTGTGTATTTATATTTTAAAATAGAGAGAATGTTTTTCTTATAGTCATTACTGGAAGACAGGAGTTTATTAACTATTTTATATCATTGTTTTTCATTACTTTAGTTTGATAAAACATGAATTTAGACCAAATAGTATACAAAGGCATTATTTAACATCTCTATTGTTAACTTACTTATGTTTATTAAGTCACAATGTGTTGTGATAGGAGTTTTATATCTGGATCTAGAAACCTTATGTTTACATACTGACTCTATCCTGTGTCTACTTTGTGATTGGACAAGTCACTTCATATATTAAGATAATCATGCGGATGCTAGGGAGAAAATAGGGCATAAGAGGAACTCCAGATGAAGAAGGAAAAACCTTAGATGAACAAAAAAGTTGACTTAACTGAAGGTGATGTGGGAGGGGGGGACCACCCTAAGGCACATGATACTTTCACAAACATATCAAAATCAATCACTAAACTGAACCTGAGTAGGAGGGAGGTGAGGGAGTAGGGCAGGAATTGGGGAAGGGTAAAATGAGAAATGTGTGCATGTATTCCTTTACCAGCTTGTACCTAACAAAAATGTATGATTATAATGCACCAATAAAAAAAGAAAAAAGAAAAAAACAATCATTTTATGATTTGTATGAAAAGAGATTAACTGTGATATCTCACACATTCTTAAATGTTTAAAGATAATACTCATTAAAGTTCTTTGCAAACAATAGTCATACCCAATGTTGGTGGTATCATCATCATCATCATTAAAATATTCATCATAACTTTCATTCTAAATAATTAGAGAAGATTCAATATGGCTCTTTTATTATTTCTGTCATTTCTCTTTTTGGTATTTTACTCTCAATTTATCAGTATATATATGTTGGTATTTCTCAATATTCCATGCAACACTGGTTCTGCAAAATGTTAATAGGCTTGATTAATTTAAAGTCCTCCAATCAAAAAAGTTTGTAAAACTCTGATAAAATGTAAATAAGTGCATTTCTTTTTCATATAGTAATGATAATATGCTTTTGAAGAGAATGATAAAACATAGTTTTCACAATCTTAATTAAAACGCAGAAGCCTCACAGGATAAGTGTCCCCAGAACTGTATTTTGAGAATTAATGCTGAAACCTTCCTGCAGGGTCAGTTTCCCTCATAAAATAGTGAATAAAACTGATAATAAGGCTTAAGTCTTCCCCCCTCCAAGGAAAATGTACACTAGTAAAGGAAAATCAAAGCTCAGCTAAAGTTACATATAGGGAATCTAAGGCAATGGTTTTCAAGTGATGTTCCATGGAGTTACTCCAGCACAACTATTAGAATGTGGGTGGAGGACAGATTCTAAAGTGGTGTGCCATAATCCCCACTTCAAGGTCTTTGTGCCTTTGTGTGGCACCTCTGGCTTGCTCTTAAAGAAAGTGGTGGGACTGCAAGGTCATATGATATCACTCCCATTATATTGCCATATAAGGCTCCACCTTGCTAGTAAACTTGCTTTCCACAAACTTTTTGCTGGCTTGATGAAGAAGGCCCATGTGGCAAAGAACTGTAGATGGCCTACAGGAATTATAGGCAACATCTAGGAACCAGGGCATTATTTTTTGCATCATTAGGAAGGCATTTATGGGAAAAGAGTAATTATTCAGAAAAGGGAAGATACTGATAGGAAATGTTTCAAAATAGAATTAATATTTAAGCTGTACTTAAAAGAGATAGAGATATTATCAAGAGGAAAAGAACAGATACAGTACCAATAGAAAAAAAGAGAATATATGAAATTATGGCTACTATATGAATAGGCTTATTTGAAAAATGGCAGGTAGTAGAATATTGGCAAATAACCTTTTCCAAATCAGTAGTTGGATATTATTTCATGATCTGGATCAGTAATTTCCAATCACTGATTATAACAAAATTGTTAAGTGTGTCACAAGTAATGATAAACCAACACAGTTTACAAATTATTTAATTTTAAAAGAAAGTTTTGAGTTAGAATAAATGACTTTGCATCTATACTAATGTCAATCAATTATTATATGAAAGAAAGGAGAGGAATAAGCTACTATAAGAAATTCTAAGTAGCAGATATATAACTTATATGTCATACTAAAAAAGTTTGATAATTATTTACTTTTATTAGAAATTCACACAACTAATTTTGTCAAATGTGTGACAATATTAAGAAAAATCAAATGCTTCCAGTTAACTGAAAGATTCCATTAATTATAGGATTTGCCTTAACTTTAGAAATGACAAAACTAGGAGAAAATGTGTGTCAGATGTGATGAAATAATGTATTTTGTTCATGGTTTCTCAGAAGACAAGAACCAGAATATACCTTGCCTATGAACTGACTTACAACCTTAAGCTAATAATTTTTCAAAGCAAATTGTTTTGAAAAGATCCCTCTCCTCTTTCAGGATGTGTTAATTAATAATAATGATTGATTGATTGATTGATTGATTGACTGGATTATTGGTTGACTGAGTATACATTATAACCTACTATAAAGTCACTACCATCCTAGATTCATTATTCTGAACAGAGGTACAGTTTCAAGTTTTATTTAATGATAATAATGATACTTATTGAGTGTTTCCTGTGTGCCAGGGACTTGAATAAACATTAGGGTAGATCATTTTCCAATGATGGCTGTAACAATACATATTCCATTCCATAAGCTTTTCTCACAATGTGACAATGACAATTCTCAATTGAGAGGTAGATATCTACATTACCTCCCCTTGATCTTAGGAAAATCTTAGACCAATAGAATTGAATGGAAACCTCCTCTGAAGCTATGTTTAAAAAGACAGTATGGTTTTCTCCTGACTCTTCTGGAACATGTGCCTCTGAAGTTGCCATATTACAGAGATCTCATGGAAAGGAGAGACAGAGAGAGAGAGAGATGCCTGCCCAACAGATACCAAGAGGATACTAAGTATTGTAATAAATAAAGTTCTCATTTAACATTAAAATGTTATGTGCCACTAAGTTTGGGGTAATTTGTAGTAACTGGAATATGAACTCCACATTATTATCTTATTTAAACAATGTTATTCATTTTTCAGGTAAAGAAAAAACTGAGATTAGAATAACTCTCCCAAGATCAAATTATTATAATATAATATAAACAGGATTAAAACCCTATGCAGTCTGTCTACAAGATCCACATTCTTAAATCCTAGGTTAAAATCAAATTCTATGACATTAATGTTCTACAGATTTGATCGTATTTAGTAATGCAAAGATTACATAATCTAAATCAGTCTTTAAGTTGTGAAATTAAGAATAATTTTAATCAAGATATTACTTGGCAATGGATTTTATATAGTTTCAAGGAATCATCTAAAAATGGCTAAAAATAAAATGAATCAAGTGCCAATAAGCAGGAAAAAAACTATTAAGTATTCACTACTTATTTTTTAGTAAGTATTCTTGTCAATTAGAATATGTTAATTTAATCTGAACTGAAGTAATCTGAATCTCTTACCATCAGTAGGACAATCAAAATGTGCTTTCACATGTATGTATGAAGTCCATTTCCTCATTATTATCAAGTTGTGTTCCTACACAGTTCTACTTTTATTTTTCCTTAATAGCTTTTAAATTTGCTTCAATTAGCATTATTTAATGCACTTTATGCTTTATAACCAAAGAAAAAGAAATTTCTTAAGCTAATATGTAACGGACACGAATCATACAATATTAGAACAAAAATAAATCTCCAAATATTTCATTCACTCACTCATGCCTTCTATGTACATTACCCATTTATTCTAAAAATATTTGTTGAGAGCCTACCATATGCCAGGTTTTAAGTTAATTGCTAGAATAAAGCAGAGAAGAGGGAAACAAAATCCATACCTTCAAGAGGTTGAAGTCCAACAGGAAATAGACAATTCAAAAAGCTCATCCTCTACAGTATCTTAATTTAAATTAATTCTTCTAACACCCTGAGATCTGTAATTCATTAGAAACTACATGTACTACCTTTTTAAATGCTCTTTCTTGTCTTTTAAGTCATCCTCCCTCCCTTCTAATAAACAGTTTAAAATCTATGATCCATCATTAAAGTCACATAATTGCAAATATTTTTGACCCTCTTACCCTATATGTCTTTTCTGGGTATTCACTCGTCAAAATCAAAATATTGGCTAGATTCAGGTTCCCACATACTCAATCTTTAACCTAAGGAAATTTGTCTTTTTCTTTTAACTGTCTCACACAGGGATAGAGCCTAGAATGTAAATGATTACTGAATAAATTAGTGAATGAATTAAAACGTCAAGTCTAGTCCTTTTGCACTTCTGTATGCAATGGATCCTCTTTCCTAACCGCACCCCAAATATAAAACTGGTCAAGTCCAAGTGTGTTTGAAACAAAGTGGAATATCCAGCTGCACCCTCATCTAGAAATGCCTCTTCACCCTCTCATAGGTTCCTGCAATGTGATCACAAAATCTGAAGATCCACAGAGCACAGCTTAAAAAACACTAAATTAGTCTATTTCCCCCACCTTTGGAAGGAAATTAAAACTCAGATAATTAAACTATCCTTTTAACTTCACACTGGAGGTCACTAGCAAACCTAGAGTAGAACTTTGTACATATATTTTCAATGTTCTTCTAATATACCATACTGCCTCTCTAATAAAAGATTATCAATAAACCTATCAACTGTATTAGCTCAATAGCCTATAACTTTCTTAAGAAAATGTTTCTATTTCATCTTTGTGTATGCCTTCCCACCTTAGTGCCAAGCAGTGTCTAGCAAATAAAGAACTCCATGGTGCTTTCATCCCACAGCACATAATCACCATCTGTCCCCATCCTATCTTGGAAAGTTCTATTCAAACCTAAAATGCAACTCACATACCAACTCATCTCCGAGGCCCTCCCTGATATATAGAATAGAATTATCTCCCCCCCCCCCCACAAATCACATCTGTGCACTGCATTTAACTCTTTTCATGGCCATCCTGTTATACTGCTCCTGGTTATTTGTATGCTTGGATCCTATGCAGTAATCATAAAAAAACACTAAATTAGTCTATTTCCCCCACCTTTGAAAGGAAATTAAAACTCAGATAATTAAACTATCCTTTTAACTTCACACTGGAGGTCACTAGCAAAACTAGAGTAGAACTTTGTACATATATTTTCAATGTTCTTCTAATATACCATACTGCCTCTCTAGTATCCATGTTGCCCACAGCATTTAGCATGCCTTCAGACACACAATAGGCACCCAGTAAGGTTTTGCTTTCCTGAATTCAATTAAATTATACTAACTGGAATTTGGAAGTAAAGTTTAAGAGAGAGTGTGTTGGTAAAACAATCTTCTGTTTAACTGAAGACTAAGTGGAAATTCTTCTTTTAAATATTAGCACCACTGTTATCAGTTAACATGGATTCTTATCAACATCTTATTACATCTGAAACCTATCAGTTAATCTGTTTTCCTTTCTCTTTTGATACCTACTTACCTTATTTAAAATAGTATACTTTTTCACCATAAATAACTGTATTCCACTATCATTTGTTAATACTCACATTGCAATACATTCATTTGAGCTTTTATTTAACAAGCAGAAAGAGAAAATTTTATTCAGCATACCAGAGAAGCACTGATTACTTTATATAATATTTTCAAATCAAAGTTTGAAAAAACTCTTCATTCATTTTTCTGATTTAACTTTTGAAAATGGAAATTTTACTTTGAAAATTTATATTTGTGCTAATGAACATTTCATAATAAAGTCAATCTTTTGTGCAGAGTAGTATTGCTTATATCAGAAAATAAAGATAAATAGACTACTTGCTATACTTTGACATAAGTTTTTTGTTTGTTTGTTTTTGCAGTACTGAGGATTAAACTCAGGGGCATTCTACCTCTGAGCTACACCCTCAGCCATATTTTTTATTCTTTATTTTGAAACAATGTCTCACTAAGTTGCAGAGGGGCTCACTAATTAGCTGAGGCTGGCCGCAAACCTGCGATCCTCTTGTCTCAGCCTCCCAAGTACTGGGATTATAAGCATGCACCACCATGACCAGCTTTGATGTAAGTACTTTTAATGTTTTTGCACCTATTGGGTGATAATTTCATATGCAATCCATAGCTCAAAGAATAAAATATTAGTCAATCAGTTTCTTTATCAATGTTAGTCTTGGCATTTCCTGAAAGGGCCAATACATGTGTTAAATGTTTGTTGATGATTTGTAAAAGATCTTGAAGAGTTATATGATCTGGCTAAGCCACATATATCAGAAGAAGATAATAAATGGCTAATTTTACTTGAATTTAATATAAACATAGAGGAAGATAAAGCATATGTCATAAAAAATCCAATACCCTGGAAACTTAATGCAGTTCTAAGAAATATACTATGGGGAAATGAAGATTATAAAGTATACAAGATAAAAGTGACATATTTTTCAGTATGTACTGTGAGGATGTACAAGGGGAGAAATAGTTGATAAAAAGGATATACAGGAGGGTAAATTAATCAACAGAGCATTCATTTGTTTCAGTATTACACAAACTTTATAGCCATACTGAAGAAATTTTTTATTAAATTTGTCCTATTTCCCAACAAATGAAACTTCTAATTTATTCTTACTCCTTTCCAGTTTTCACCATATGCACATGTCATTTTAAGATAGTAGGTATAATTTTCAATTCAGCTTCTGAAAAAGTTTGCATAATATCCTGGATCATTTTCCTTGTTACCATAGTCTTAGTAGTTACAAAAACTTCAAAGAGATATCAGTAGTATGGTGATTAATGTTCACTAACCTATTTTGCCAGGAGGGGTGGAATACATGCCTTACTTTGTAAAATGTGTCTGTTTTTATGGTGCAAATACTTCTACGTCAGCCAATTTTGAGCTACCAACACGGTATCATTGAACAAGGAGCTGAGATGAGATGCACACCATTAGCTCTCACAGTATGGTGCAAGGCAGTGTGGCCATTTTTAGATATCTGAGTTTTTTCCTGTTTTAAACTGTTAGAGCCCTTAATATGAATATATTTGGCAGGCCGAATTGTTTCCTATTCGACAATCATTTCCTTATTCCCTTAGAATTGTTACTTCTAAGCCAATCCTGATAATTTGAAGTTCTTTGCCAGTGATTAGGATCTGGCATGAGCAATAATTATGGCCAAGAAGACATAGGAAGAAATCTGTTGAGGATTCCAGAAACTGTTCTCTTCATTTACAAAAAGGAAATTAAGTAAAGGGTGCCTAGAATTGTTACATCTTGTAAAATTCAGGGGATACGTCAGAATAAAATCTTAGTGGATGTTGTTGTTTAGCACTCACATGGCACTCATTCTCCAACATGCCCAAGCATTGCAGGCTGACTGCTCCTGGCTGAATCCTTCCCCTGACAAGAACTACATTCAGGCAAAGAGAGGGACCCTATGCAGAAGAATCAGCCCACATCCAGAACACCTAACCCCTTTGCCTCAAATCAGGCCATTTCCAAAATCTAGCTCAGTTTCAAGTTTCTTTGGGTTTAGTTGAAGAATCTGTTGCAACTTAACTTCTTTCTCTGCCAATTCTTCCTTCTATTATTCCCTCAGCTGGCATTACCAAGGGCATTCCCCCAATGAACTATCTACACAAAAATCTCTGTCTCAATGTCTAATGTCAATTCAGCCAAGAGTAAGCCTAGAAAAAAAGACTCTGGAAAAGAGATTTTGGAATAGGATCATAACCAGGCTAACTGGCTGTGAGGACCCTATCACTAGTAGGAGATAAAGCATTGATTGTCTCTACCATGAGGTTAACAGTTCACTTGTAAACAATTTTCACTAGTGGTGAACTAAAATAGGAAACTGGTAGAAGGGATACTGTTTGATTGGGTCAATACCCTTGTGAGGTTCCAGAGAAGCAGTAACTATAATGATTATGAATGTTATGGCTGTTCCTGGGAGCTAGCGGTGGTTTGGAGAAATACAATGAAAACATGTGGGCAGTGAAAAATTTTGGTATTGAAAACATGATTAATTATCAGTTTTACTTGAAGAGTGAAAGTCAAAGGAATTTCCTGGAAATACACAACTAAAGATGAAGCCCAAGTCTTAAGTAAAAGAGTAGAGATGCTCCAGAGAATGTAACATTCTTAATGTCAACAAATTTGCTATATTAGGGCAGGGTCCAGTGTCAGCAATGTGGCTATCCTAAGGACAGGGGCCTGGGAGTGGCAGACCTGAGGAGTAGAATAAGAATATTCCTAAAAGCAGATCCCCTGAAAACTCAATTCCAAGGAAAAACCTATAGAACTCCATGAACCTACAAAAGTAGTATTCCTTCTACAAAAGTAGTACTCCTTTTTATTTTTTTTAAATGGCATTTCCACTTGTTTGATAAAAATGCAGGAAATGTTTCCTTGCAAAACAACAGGATTCTTTCAGAATCTATTCCCATGTCTCTTCCTGACCATTAGACCAATAATTAGTTTAAGTAACAGCATAACTCAGGAAAATTCAGAGCCCACAAAAAAAAAGATATTTGCCCAAAACTGCAAAAGCTAGAAAACTTGTAATGGGAAACCCAGGAAGTATTATATGGGAATGGATCTTGACAGTTCTGAATTAGGAGGAAGGTTGGAACATACAGATTGTTAAGGGAATTTTATAGATATGGGGGGGGGGGAGGCACTTTCCCATGATGGAAGATTTAATACCCTGGCAAGGACAAGGACACTGGGAAATGACTTTAAATTCTACTAGAATAGCTTTAGGAAGTGTGGAGAAAGTGGTGGCCCAAACCAAGTAATGTAGAACTGCTACCCCAAGAGTGCAAGGAATAATTAAAAGGCCAGATAAGCCGAAATGCAGAGATACCACATAAACCCACCAAGCCAGTCAGGAGGTTCTGAGAGAGAAATGAAAGAACCCCCTACTTTCCAAAGAAATAAAAAACACACTGCCAAGATGCTAGGTCTGCCAAAGATCAGTGCTGGCTTTCTTCTGAATGACTGAGCTGGTAATAAGAGATGCTATTATATATTTGGGCTCCCTAATAGTAATGGAATAAAGAGGATTCAAAAATATAGACCAGGTAAGAGGCATTAGCAATCAAATGCATGGTCAAGCCACTATCATAATAAGTGTCAAGGTAGAAATTAGTCACAGGGATAATCCACAAAGCTATGGAGAAGAGCATTGAGCATAGCACCCCTGTTATATATACTGTGTGTACCCTCATTGGTGCACTCAGATATATAATCAGAAAATAAAATATGAGATATCAAGAGGCTGTCATTCTACATTCCTCACACAGTTTCTAGACCTGAACCTGTTTTTGGACCTGGAACCCCTTAACAAAAAGATAGGTTGTGATGGCAAGAGAAAGAACTCTTAACATCACAGCATGTGCATATAGTCATTTTATAAAGTAACAGTAACAAGAAAAGAAAACTATAGGCCTATATCACTGATGAACCTAGATGCAAAACTGCTAAACAAAATACTAGCAATGCGCATTCAAAACCACATCAAGAAAATTATCCATCACGACCAAGTCGGGTTCATCCCAGGAATGCAAGGATGGTTTAACATACGAAAAACAATCCACGTAATTCACCATATAAACAAACTCAAAGA
>PVLC010001184.1:128505-153386 GCA_004027655.1 Graphiurus murinus | reverse complement strand
GCCCAGGATTGGGAACCATGCCCTAAGATTATCCGCACTCCCCGTCTTTCCTCAACCCCAGTTTTCCTCGCCCTGACCTGTTCCTGAATAAATCTGTCAGATGTTGCAGTTTGATATGTGTTAAAATTCTTTTTTTCACAATATCAAACGAACCTGGAGTATTATTCCATATTGGGGTACAGCCCGTACCCCACGACAACTTGATGTATTTCTCTCCATATCCTCTCCCCGCCCCCCACACCCTGCTCCTTATTCCTCCTTCCCTACATGTTCGTGAGATTGGTAGTAATCCTTTCTTGTATTAACATAACCTTATTTTTAAAAATATTTACTTTGGGGGGTACTGGGGATTGAACCTAGGGGCATCCTATCTCTGAGCTACCATGTCCAACTGATATAACCTTATTTGAACTGGTCCCTTCCTCAATCCTCATTTTTCCCCTCCCCTCCTTCCTCCTCCAACTCCCTCCTACTATTCTACTGTTTGTGAGAATTCATTTCTAAGGAGCATACTCATAAGTCACATGTCCCCCCCCAAAAAAAAAAATTTATCTAATACATTAATGATGTTTGTTATGACGCTCTGGTGTTAATGGGAGATAATAATGGCTGAAATCCTGGTAGTAGCAGTGAACGTGTGATTAAATTCTAGATTATCACTTTGATGCTCAATTCTTGATTAAGGCACCGACTCCCCTAGAGCACAATTTACATGAATACAAATTTACTCTCATGCTATAAACCACAGATATCTGAGAGCTGACTGTGTTTCTCTGAGGCCCTGGCAATTCTGAAACAGAAAGGTTTTTTTTGTTTTGTTTTTCATAGAAGCCAAAAATCTAGATCCAGAGTCCGTTAACATTATAGAAAGTCTCCTAAGAACCAGTCATTCCTTAAATCCTTCCACCCTTTGGGGTATGGACTATAACTCACTAGATCCACGAAGAAACTGAAGTTCAGAAAGTCTAAGTTACTCTCCCAAAGCCACAGAGCTATAGGATATTTAGCAGAAAGAAGTCAAAGAAAAAAGACAGAAGAGCCGGGCATGGTGGCGCAGGCTTGTAATCCCAGTACTTGGGAGGCTGAGACAGGAGGATCCAGATTTGCGGCCAGCCTCAGCTATTTAGTGAGGCCCTCCACAACTTAGTGAGACTCTGTTTCAAAATAAAGAATAAAAAAAAATAGGACTGGGGGTGTAGCTCAGAGGTTGAATACACCTGGTTTCAATCCCCAATACTGCCAAAAAAAAAAAAAAAGAGGGGGGCGGTAGGGAAGAAAGAAGGAAGATCTCCCTATAAATGTGCTATCTCACTTGAGGTAAGGAGCAAGAAAGGAGATTAGGTGTGCGCCTGGCTGCCTCCTGTCCCCTGTGGAGAGCCTTCTCTCAGTAACCAGAATCACTTATGCTCTCCTGTCAGCCCAGCCCATCTAATTTACCTCCACTTGAGTTAATTCCATATTTCCAAATGACCGCAGAGAGATGCACTCTCTTCCCGTGGTCCTGCTTGCTCCCTGTCCATGCCCTGTCCAGTCCCAGACCACCTCTGTCTAGAGTTACAGCCAGCTCGAGGGCTAGGGTTACTGCATTAGCACTGAAAGGTTCCTCATCCCAGCCTTTTAGCCAGGAGGCTAATCACTCATCACTGACCAGTTGGCTGTGTATTTGGGGCTTGCTTTGTTCCTGCCAGGGCTGAAAATAAGCAAAGGGTGAGGGGCCCTGGGGGACAGAGCAGGCAGGCTGAGCAGGACTGGGGTGTGAGTGACGGGGAATTCAGTGAGGCAACATTCCCAAGGTGCCAGGGCTTGTGCGAGGGTCTACGGGAGGGACAGGTGCAGATGACTAAGGGCCCTCATGCACTGTCTCGCAGTGGAATTACTGGGGCCTTACTGGTGCAAGACATTTGTTTTTACTGGTGCACTGTGATTGTTCATGATGGTGAGATTCAGAGTGATACATTCATATATGCACGTAACATTATTTGGTCTGTTTCCTTCCCCAAACTTCCCCTTTCCTCTTCTCCCTCCCTCAATCCCCTTCCACGATTCTGCTTATTTCCACTCTACTCTCTTCTAATTTCCATGAGCCTTCCTCCCATTTTTTTCTCTCTTTTTCTTTCTATATTTCACAAATGAGAAAAATAAAGTGGCGTTGATTTTCTGAGTCTGGCTGATTTCACTTAGCGTGATGCTCTCCAGTTCCATCCATTTTCCTGCAAATGACATAATTTCATTCCTTATTATGGCTGAATAAAAACTCCATTGTGTATATATACCACATTTTCTTTATCCACACATCTGTTGACAGACACCTAGGCTGGTTCCATAACCTGGCTATTGTGAATTACATTGCTATTAATATGGGTATGCATGTATCACTGTAGTATTCAGAGTTTAATTTTGTTGGAAAGATACTAAGGAGTGACATAGTTGGGTTATATGGTGGTTCCATTCTTAGTCTTTTGAGGAATCTCCATACTGATTTCCATAGTAGTTGTATTATTTACAATCCCACCAACAATGTATAAGAGTTCCTATTTCCTCATATCTTCACTAGCATTTGTTATTGTTTTGTATTCTGTGTGTGTGTGTGTGTGTGTGTGTGTGTGTGTGTGTGTGATTAGGATTGAACCCAGAGGCATTCTACCTTCAAGCTATACCTCTAGTCCTTATTTTATTTTTTATTTTGAAATAGGGTCTCACTAGGTTGCCAAGTCTCACTAGGTTGCTGAGGCAGACCTTGAGCCTGCAATCCTCCTGTCCTAGCTTCCCAAGTACTGGGATTATAGGCATGTGCCACCATGCCTGGCTCTGTCTTTTTTATATCAAACATTTTTATATCAAAATGGTTTCCAAAAAATCTTTGAGAAGGACTATTTATCAATTTTTTTGTACTGGGGGTTGAACCCAGTAAGCTACACCCCATTTTTTTTATTTTGACATAGGGTCTCTCTTGGTTGATGAGAGTCTCACTACTTGCTGAGGCTGTCCCCAAACCTGTGATCCTCCTGTCTTAGTCTCCCAACTACTAGGATTACAGGTGTGTGCCACCATGCCCAGTTTATCACAAATCTTTGAAATTTTGTGGAGACTGGGTTGTGTCACCTCTCCCAGAAGTGCACCCTAGCTTAAGTGTCACCTGGCTACAATCCCAGTAGGACTGTAGGAGTGCACCCTGGCTTAAGTGTCACCTCTCTCAGAAGTGTGTCCTGACCCCTCCTATTGGGCCAGCAGCACCCTGCACTACCTACAGGCCATCGATTCCCACTGCAGAGGAGAGAAATGCTCTTTATAAATCTATCCTGTCCCCGCCTGCTGCTGCCTAAGGACACAGTGGCCCTCTGGAGTGGGGACCCTGGGGTATCACATCTGGACCCCTAGTGGCCAGCACAGGGCTTAGCTATAATAAACACCCCAGAAATATTTTATTGCAACTGAACAGAAAGGGACAGGTGCCATTAAACAACAGCACAAGTGCTCTGGGAATTCAGTACTTAATAAACCCAAAGGCAGTCAGCAAGACTGCCTGCTAATTGCCGGGACCACGCGGCTCATTGAGGAGAAGGTACTTAGAGGACGCAGGACATGTGCACTAACAGGAGCAGCTGTTTGTGGTGATCTGGTGTTTCAGCACGCAATGGTGCTGAAAAGAAAACACGTCCCTGCCCCTCCATTAGAGTGAGCTATGGCGTGAGGATGTGAATTTGACATGTAATCTATAGACTTGGGTTGAATGTGATTTTGTCCACCTGGTAAATGAGTGTAGGTTAAATGGTCTATTTTCTCTCTGGAGGTCATAAATTGCCCTTCATTGGTAACTGGGTTCTATTAAGCCCTGAGTTCTTGTAGCTCTTACAGAGAAGAACATTCTAGATCCTGTGTTATATGTTTGTTGCACTTGACAAACAGGCTATACCCAAGGTTTTGCATGGCAAAACCTTGGCTGTGTGGCTTTGGAGAAACCAGGTAACTTCTCTGGACCTATGTTCTGTCTCAGGATGGGACACTTGGAGGAAGCTTGAAACAAAGCAAGGAGCCAGGTTAGAGAATCCATTTTCAGCATCCTACTATCCTAAGCCTTCCTGTTGCTGGTGTCCAGAAGATGTCCCCCATGCTAATCAGATGAGGCCCTCCTGGCCGGCTTCCCTCCCTTCCTTTGTGTTGGACGAACCATAGTGGAGAACTTTTCTCTATCAAAGGTCAGTGATGGCCGGGCGTGGTGGCACACGATTGTAATCCCAGCATTTGGGAGGCTGAGACTGGAGGATCCGGGTTCGCAGCCAGCCTCAGCTACCCAGTGAGGCCCTCCGCAACTTAGTGAGACTCGGTTTCAAAATAAAGAATAAAAAATAGGGCTGGGGGTGTAGCTCGGAGGTAGAATGCCCCTGGGTTCAATCCCCAGTACCACACACACACACAAAAAAGTCAGTGATGCACAGAAAAAGTACTTATGACATATACAAATCAAAATGCTACTTAGTGTATTTTTATGAGAGAATTATGACTAGTTCAAGTTGTCTGTTAAATATAAATAACAGAATACAGAAAGCTATTAAATATCGCTTAATCCCATCTATTATAAGTCAGTAGATAAATGGGGAAGTGAGGGAAGAAAGAGAAGGGAAAAGGAAAGTGAGATGGAACACAAACAGAGGCTTTGAGAGGAATGTAAATATGCATTCCTCTTCAATGTAGATATAGGAGTCAGAGAGGAAGACAGAGAAGAGGAGGTGGGGGAGAAAGAGAATGGGGAGGGGAAAGGAGAGAGAAATGGATGGAGAGAGAGATGAGCACCAGGGGAGACAGAAGAAAATAGAATCTAAAATGCCCAGCCAGGTATGGTGACACATGCCTGTAATAACAGTTCTTGGGAGGCTGAGCCTGGAAGATCACAGGTTCAAGGCCAGCCTCAGCAGCCTAGCAAGACTCTCAGCGATCTAGTGAGACCCTTTCAAAAACAAAAAATAAGCCAGGTGTGGTGGCACGCACTTGTAATCCCAGGACTTGGGAGGCTGAGACAGGAGGATCCGGGTTTGCAGTTAGCCTCAGCTACTTAGCAAGGTTCTCCGCAACTTAGAGAGACCCTGTTTCAAAATAAAGAATACAAAATAGGGCTTGGGGTGTAGCTAGGAGATAGAATGCCCCAGGGTTCCAGCTCCAGTACCTCAAAAAAAAAAAAATTAAAAGGCTGGAGATGTAGCTCAGAGGTAGTGCTATACCCTGGGTTCGATCCCCAGTGCCACAAAAATAACTAAAAATAAATACATCCATAAAATGCCCAGTAGGCCCCGCCACTCCCCGGGGCTGTTGTCTTTCCTCAGCATTAGTAGTTCTCATTCACCCTGGACTGAAGGACTCTCATTCATTATCCACATTTGGAGTCTTCATCTGTGAGTCACTTCTTTTAGTGACTTAAGGACTAAATCCACTGTGGGCATTATGGTTGGTGAAAGGAGGAATTCTTCAATGTTTTCCCCATGCCCGAGACAACTGAGCAAACTCAGAGGGCCAGGATTTTCCTCCCTCGAAGAAAAGACAAGCCATCCACTTATTGCAGAATTTTTCCTCAAACAGTGTTTATTTAGTGTCCTGTAAATGGGGCCAGCAAATCCTTTTAGTGTCATGTTATTCAAAGAGTAGAGAGAGAGAGATTAATAGATGCATGTAACACCAAAACCACCATGTTTGGGTGTGTGGGTTGTTCACCGAACAAGAGTACCCAGCCCGAGAGAAGCCCGTATCTACCCACCAAGCCAAGAATTTCCAAGTGGAGGAAATGATGGCCTTTTGTAATTTTCCCAGAGATGTCAGTGGTCCTGTGGCCCAGAGTCCAACAGAGCAGTTAGTTTATCTGAAGGACACTGTGATATTGTGGGTGGCTCTGGAGGCTTGATCTGCACACGGGCTCCGGTGCCCCAAGACAGCAGTGGAAGAGGAGGGTGAACTACCCAGCACGCATTTGCTCTGGCTAGACCCTCATCCCCTTCCAACAGGGAAGGTGAGTCAGGATTTCCATTCCGTTTTCAGAGGAATGGAAATGTAGTACAGTGCCAGGCACAAGTGTATGCCCATGAACAGAGGACTAAGGGAGCTAAAAGTAGACATCAGCTATACAGACTCAGTCAGAGGCCCTTGCTGAATCTCTAAATAGGAATTTGCGGTAGTTGCTAAGTCCCTCTCTTACCCACTTTTAGTCACTGTCAGGAAAGGGTGGGTCTTCCTTAAAGGACTAGCAGGAGCGGGGACTCAGAGAGCTTAGAACCTTTTGCAGGGAATAGCCCAGGAAAGTCTGGGTCTGCATGGCCTCAGGTCCCCAGCCAACACCAGAGAGTGCAAGCCCGAATCCTCAGAGGCAGAGCCCCAGAGTCGTGCATCCTCCTTGTGGCCACTAGAGGGCGCCAACACAGCTTCCGGGCACTAAACAGATATGACCCTAGAGAGAATCAAGATAAGGGGGCCGATCTTAGCTGAGAGACTTCACCAAGAGCAGCAACTGAGGAGGAAACCTGTGTCTGACTGAAGCTACCAACAGTTGGTCAGTGTGTCTCCAAGAGTTTTCTGGAGAAGGCAAACAGGCCAGTTCAATCTCCTGCTCTGGCACTGGCTGTGTGACCTTGAACAAGCTGCTTCACTTCTCTTGGACTCCGTTTTCTCATCTGTAAAATGGAACTACATTACATACCTATAATCTCATTATTTGGGAAGTTGAAACGAGGATTACAAGTTCGAGGCCAGCCTCAGGAACATAGCAAGTCCCTCAGCAACTTAGCGAGACCATTTCCAAATAAAAAATAAAAAGGTCTGGGGGTGTAGCTCAGAAGTAGAATGCCCCTGAGTTCAATCTCCAGCACTACAAAAAGAAGACGATGAAGAAGGAGGAGGAGGAGGAGGAGGAGGAGGAGAACTGTGATTTGGAGTTGTGGGGTTGCTGTGAGCCTTCTAGAATGTCTATTATACTGCCTGGAATGTTAAGCAGTTAGACTCTATTTTATTATTATAAGAACCCCACTATGTTTGTGGAAACTCTTCTGAGGGTGCATCTGAGCCCTCGAGAGAGCCCCTAAGAAGATTCTGAATGGTAACTTCCTGGAGGAGGCTGTGATCCTCCCAAATAATCACAGATTATTAAAGTGTATGTATGTTCACAACCTTGGGGGCTTTTTTTTTTTGGTACTGGTGATTGAAGCTAGAGGCATTCTACCTCCGAGCTACAACCCCAGCCCGACTTAATTTCTTATTTGGAAACAGGGTCTCACTAGGTTGTTGAAAGTCTCATTAAGTGGCTGAGGCTAGCTTTGAAACTGCGATCATCCTGTCTCAGCCTCCCAAGTACTGAGATTACAAGTGTGCACCACCACTCCTGGCTCTTGGGAGCATTTTTTGTTTACATTTCCACAAGGACCATGTGCAACATTAAACACAACTTGGGGGCATGTAGAATACAGAGCTGGGAGAGGAGATGAGGGAAAGAGAACTTTCCAGAAGGGAAGATGGGCTGGGGATAAAAGGAAGGACAGAATCTGGAAGAAGGAAGGCAGTGAAATATAGTGGCAGAAAATACCAGATTGGACTTGAGAAGAAACAGGCCACTAAGAGGTGCGGTGTCCTAGGGAAGGATGGTCTTTCCCTTTAAAATGAGTTTGAGCCAGGCATGGTGGTGCATGTTTGTAATTTCAGTACTTGGGAAACTGAGATAGGAGGATTGCAGGTTCAAGGGCAGCCTCGGCGAGTAGTGAGACTCTCATCAACAGGGTCTCAGGTTTGAGACCCTGTTTCAAAATAAAAATAAAATTGGACTGGGAGTGTAGTTCAGAGGTAGAATGCAGGTGGGTTGGTGGGTTTAATCCCAAATACCAAAAGAAAAAAAAAAAAAAAGAGTTGGTCTGTTTGGTCTCATCCCTTCTAGCTCTGAAAGGAAGCAGGAAGAGAGCCCCAAAGGGACGCAGGACAAGGCTGGGCTCCGCTCTGCGTCGGAGCTCCAGTTGTTCATCCTTTCACCAAATACAAGTCAAACTTCCAGAACTATCTTTAGGTACTAAGGTGCTGAAAGAAAGTTGGATGGATAAGACAAGCATTTCTTGTCCTGAAGAAGCCAATAAAGTAGTGGGCAGGGCAGGACCTCTCCTCTCACACCTTCAGTCTGAGGGGCAGAAGGAGAAAGAGGAAGAACCCTGGGCCTGTTTTCTCTATCCAGTTCCTCCAGTGTGTGTTCCTCACGGGATCTATGCCCAATTCCAGCCACACACAAAAAATCTTCCCATGTTTAGTACATTTGTAATATTAACACTAATATTGCACTTTGTACTTTCCTAATGTGTGTGTGTGTGTGTGTGTGTGTGTGTGTGTGTGTGTGTGTGTGTGTTTCTGGGGATTGGAAAGCGTAGGACTTTCTACAAGGAACAGCCCAGGAAGGTGTGAGCTATAGCCACAGTCCTATTGTATTTTCTGTTTCGAAACAGAGTCTTGTTAATTTGCTGTAGCTGGCCTCAAACTGCAATCCTCCTGTCTCAGCCTCCTAAGTATTAGGACCACTATGCATGGCCGTTTTGTTGTCATTGTGTGTGTGTTTGAACTCGGGGGCATTTTACCTCTGAGCTATACCCCCAGTCATATTTTGTTTAATTTTAAAACAGGGTCTAAGTTGCTGATGCTGGCCTCAAGCCTTGATCCTCCTGTCTCAGCCTTCCTAATATTTTTCATCCTAAACTAGTTCACTTATATCCATCTCTATGGCTAAGACAAAGGAAGCATAAAGCCTGGTCCTGACCCTGGAGGAGTTATTTCCTAATTAAGAATGGAAATAATAAGAAGACAAACAAAACTACTTGGATCAATTTTATAATCAATCCAAGTAAGTCTATTCCATCTACAGTCAGAGAACGTATGTTTGCTGTGCACTGTGCTGGCTGGGAAAGACTTCACAATTGGAAGGACTTGACTTGAGTTTCTTGATTGGTTGGTTGGTTGTTTTTGTACTGCTAGGGGTTGAACCTGGAGCCTCATCAATGCCAGGCAAATGCTCTATCACTGAGCTATATTCTCAGCCCTCTTTATTTTTACTTTGAAATAGCATTTTGCTAAGTTGCTGAGGCTGGCCTCAAGCTTGTAATCCTCCTGCCTCAGCCTCCAGAGTAGCTGGGATTGTATGTACCACCATGCCTGAGGAAGTTAGGAGGAGTTTGGGAAGAGCTGAGAGGTTCCTCTAGAAATGATTGTGGCAGATAAAGAGGGAGGGAGGGATAGTAAGGAGATTGTAGATCATCAAAACAATAGGGAAATGGAGATTCACTAGTAGTCTTGAGTGTTTATTTGACTTCACACACAGTGAAGAGCCATAGTATGGTTGAAAAGATGTATCTTTTTTGGCACTGGGGATTGGACACAGGGATGTTCTACCTTTGAGCTACAGTTCCAGCCCTATTTTATTTCTTATTTTGAAACAGGATCTCACTAAATTGCTAGCATTGTCCCTTAACCTGTGATTCTCCTATCTCAGGCTCCCAACTCCAGGGATATAGGCATGGGACACCACACCCAGCATCTTTTTTGTTGCTGTTGTTGATTGTTTTGTTTTGTTTTGTTTTAGGTACTGGGGATTGAACCCAGGGGCATTCTACCTCCGAGCTACACCCCTAGCCCTATTTTTTATTCTTTGTTTTGAAACAGGGTCTCACTAAGTTTCAGAGGGCCTCACTAAGTAGCTGAGGCTGGCCACGAACCCAGATCCTCCTGTCTTGGCCTCCCAAGTACTGGGATTACAAGCGTGCACCACCACACCTGGCCTGTTGTTGTTAATTTTGAAAGAAGGTCTTTCTAAGTTGCTGAGGCTGGTCTCAAACCTATGATCCTTCTATCTCAGACTCCCAAGTATTGGGATACACCATGCTTGGCTATAAGTACCTTTGAGTAAGGAGATATTTGGGGACAATGACCAGTGCCTGTGTTTGTATAGGGTTTAGTGATTTACCCAAGCCAAGGGTACACAAGCTTAGGCTTCAGAATCAGATAGACCTTGATTTGAATCCTGGATTCTGTCATTCACAAAGTGTTCATGTTCTCAATTTTTATCTCTTAATCCATAATATGGGAGTAGTGGCACATTCAGGGTGGTTCCAGCATGCAATGAGTGGATCTGGATACACAGAATCCGAAGTTAGAACTTCAGTTCTCCCTTCCCTCCTGCTCTACTTGCAGGGAGACTCTTGGCTCCAAACACAGGGAAGAGGACAAGGAATGGTGACACCACTAGCAGGAAGTGAGATGTGAGTAGTTTAAGGGGTGGTGACGAGCGAAGGATGATGGTGGTGTGTGCGCATGGCCAGAGGTGGCTGGAGTTAAACAGGCAGCTGCCTTCTATTCATGGCCTGGAAGAACATTCCTCAAACCTCCACTGGGCTCCCTCCCTCCTCTTTCCATCCCTCCTGCATTCTCTCTCCATTCTTCAAGCCTCCATCTTCCCCTAGGATTCTGCAAACAGAATTTGACTTCAGAGAAGAGTTACACTTTGGAAATTCTTTGCTGAAATTTATAGATGTATCTTTAGGCGTTTTACAAATTGATTTCAGCACTGAAAGGGACCTTAAAGGACATCTGACTTAATAGTCCATTTGGTGCTGGGCATGGTAGCACACACTTATAATCCAGTACTTGGGAGGCTAAAACAGGAGGATCACAAGTTCACAGCCAGCCTCAGCTACTTAATGAGACCCTCCACAACTTAGTGAGACCCTGTTTCAAAATAAAGAATAAAACATAGGGCTAGGGGTGTAGCCCAGAGGTAGAATGCCTCTGGGTTCAATCCCTAGTTCCGCAAAAATAATAATAACAATAATTATAATAATAAAAAATAAAGAATAAAAATAGGGCTGTGGGTATAGTTAGGAAGTAGAATGTCCCTGGATTCCATCCTCAGTACCACAAAATCATCATCATCATCATCACCATCGTCATCCATTTGGTCTTGAGCCCACTCTGGGGGAAGCTCACCAAGTCATCAGGTAACATTGAAGATTAGTGGGAATCATGCATAGAAGTGAACTCCTTCAACAAAAGTCATAAAAAAGATGGAGTCTCTATTTTTTCTTAATTGTAATGACAAAATGTATGCAGAAAATCTCCAGAGTGGAGCCAGAGGTGGCAGTGCATGCCTATAATCCCAGTACTTGGGAGGCTGAGATAGGAGGATCACAGGTTCAAGGCCAGCCTCAGCAACTTAGTGAGACCCTGTTTCAAAATAAAACATAAAATAGGGCAGTATAGCTCAGAAATAGAATGATCCTGGGTTCAATCCCCAATATCCCCATTGCCCCACCCCCACCCCGGGGCCACAGATACACAGAATAGCTCCAGAGTTGGTGACCAACTCTGTCAGTTTGCTTGGAATATCCTTGTTTTAGCATTGAAAGTCCAACCCAGGAAACCCGTAATACCAGCTAAACCAAGATGGTTGGTCACGCTACTCTGGATCTTACTTGTTGTGATTGAAGGACTCCGAAATACTATACACAGATAAGTCACCAGCTGGGAGCTAGTGGTTATGCTTTCACTTCTCTGAGATGACCAGCTCTGAGTCTGTCTCCACTGTTTAAACATACCCAAGCTAAGCCTGAAGCCACCAGTAGCCAGGGGGGCATGGGCTTCTAGTTACTTGTCATCTGGATTGAGAACTAATCTGCCTGCCTCCTTGAGACCTCACTCCCAAGATGGACCTGGAGAAATTTTCATAACCTTTCTCAGTAAGTGAGGACATATATAGGAAATACTAGTGAATCTGTTTTATAATTTTGAGTTACTCATCACTCACATTAATGATGCGAAACCCTAAATTTATAAAACAAATACTAACTTATTATTCTTACTTCAACGTGAGACTTCACTTCATAAAATAATTCACTTTGGGACACTTTCAAGTAACAAATTTCAATGATGAGCTTAAAATATACTCAGTTATCCTCTCCACCCCCAGGCAAAAAGCTCTTTGCCCACAACCTGGTAAGAATTCATATCTCACACAAAGTGATTTCCATGGGTATCGCAACCTAACAAGCACACACATCCTTTGCATAATTGTCAACGCACAAGTCAGTGACCAGCCTAGGTCCATCCAAAGGGAGGTTTAGCAGGGAGCATCTCATTTAACCTAGATTTCAAGATCTCCACCAGTCTGGGCTCAGAAAATGAGAAGAGGTAGAAAGTATCAGAAATATGTGTGGTGGCACACGCCTGTAATCCCAGCACTTGGGAGGTTGAGACAGGAGGATTGCAGGTTTGAGGACAGCCTCAGCAACTAGTGAGACTCTCTGCAACCTAGCAAGACTCCGTTTCATATAAAAATAAAATAGAGCTGAGTTCTGGCAGGAGTGACTTAACCTCTCTGAGCCTCAGTTTCTTCCTGTATAAACATGGAATACTTCACTCACATGTTTATTCTGAGGATAAGAAAGAATGTCCATAAATCAACACACACACACATACAGGCTGACACACAGTAGGAAGTCCCTCTACGACCTCCCCAGGGCTGACTTTGCTTTTCAATATGTCAGTGAGGTAGTCAAGGATTGTCAATGCTGTTTATTAAATGGCAGAACCAAGTGACCAACTAAAATTGCACCCAGAACAAAACCTGGCCTGTCTGCTCTGGTTGCAGCCTGCTGGGCAATCCCCATCGCCGCTGGTGAGTAACAGTACAGGAAGAGGGGCACTGATTCTGGGAAGACATAAAGTAAAAGAGCTGTGGGGAATGGAGAACCTCCGCACACGGCCCTGGGTCCCCTACCTAGAGAAGGCTGGTGGGGTGAAGGCCTGGCTGCAGGGTAGGGTGATATAAAAGGTAAGCTTTAGACTTGTATAACACCCGTCTGCCTCCAAGAAACCCCCAAACCACACCTCCATCATCATCATCGTCACCATCATCTTCACTATAGCTAAATAGGAATTCCACAATCCTACATGAAAGTAAACAAAAGCCCCTTTGAATTCCATACTCGCCAAAATGACTAAAATAAAAGAGAAATGAAATGAAAATACTAAGTTTTGGTATGTTTAGTAAGTGATGTGACTGCTGGTGGAGTGTTAACTGGCACAAACAACTGCAGAAAACTGCCTGGCAGACAAGCGGATCCTCACTCTGATGTAGTGACAGCGTGTCTATGTATGTTCTGAAGAGGAAAGCATATACAATCACCAGAAGACCAACTGGAACTGTGCAGTCCAGTACAGTAACTCTAGCCATATGTGGCTATTTTAAATTTAATGACAGAATTATATTTTTTAGAAAGTTAAAAAGTTCATTTCTTCAGCCACACCTGTCACAATTCCAGTGCTGAAAAGCTGCGTGTGAAAAATGGATACACATTGAACAATACAGATATAGAATATTTCCGTCATCACAGAAAGATCCATTGGACACTGTTCTAGAATATTCTAGCAGCAATCTTTACAACAGTCAAAAACTAGAAACTATCCAAATGCCTATCCATAGAATGGACAAAAGTGGTGCTCAGCTACTTTTATATGGATCATCTCATTTAAATTTTCAAAGCCAAGGTGATTGGCACATAAGTTCTTATATGTGTATGTATAAACATTCACCATTAATACCAAATGGTGACTATACCGTAAATCGGAATACTCTAATTAGAATAAACTGCCAACAACTACAGACAGCAAAATGGATAAATTCCACAAACGAAAGAAGCCAGCCGCATAAGAATGCATACTATATAATTCCATTTACACAATGTTCCCCCAACAGGTAAAACTAACCTAAACCCTTAGGATAGTGATTGGGGGTTAGAGCAGTAACAAGAAGGGGGACGGGGAGTGTTCAGTTAATTAAGGGTCGCAGAGTCGAGGCCAGCATGCAGTAACTTAGCGAGACTCTGTTTCAAAATAAAAATAAAAAATAATAAGAGGGGTTGAGGGGGTGTAAATCAGTAGTAGAACTTCCCTGGGTTCGGTCCCCAGTACACACACACACACACACACACACACACACACACACACACACACACACAAGATTGAGCAAGCTGTATGGATATACTTCAAAAAATTTTTAAACATTGCTGTTATTAATGTCTTGCAACCTGCAGTCTAGGGTAGAGAAAACGGCGTCCTTTCAGCAAAGCAAACTTGGTTCTGAGCTCAGTCCCCCTCCCTAGAGAGGCCTGTGGACACAGTAGCCGCACCCCGGACATCCTACCTCAGTGGCTCCGGGTCTAGCTGGCGCCCAGGTTGCCAGGGTCTGGCTGCGGACTCTTTCAGTCTGGGCGCTCCCCCGGGGCTCGCGGGTGCGCTCCCGGCCCAGCCGGCTCAGACCGCCCAGGGCCTGCCTGGGAGGCTGCGCGGTCTCCGAGCTGACCCAGCGCTGTGGCACCTGCGCTGCTCCAGGCTCCTCCGAGGATCCTTCCCCTCCCTGAGGAGCTGGGCTGTGGCTGGTCGCTGATCTCCGTCCAGTCACGGACAGTCTCCCTCCTTCCCGGGCTCGGGCCCTGGGAGGTGGGAGAAGGCTTCCGGGCAGTCCCCTCTGGGGTGAGGAGAAGGCAGAGACCCGCCTTGATCCACCCGGATTCCCGCAGGAGCATCCTCCAGGGAAACGCCCGCACACCCGCCCCACCCTGCCAGGTCACTCACCACGCACGAGTCCCCGCAGGTCGCAGGTCGGGCTGTTGGGGACTCGGGGATCCGCTCGGAATGACCTTGCCCTTCAGTGGAATTCCCCAGGAGTCGCCAAGGTCGAAGCCTGGATAAACTTTCAGCGCCCAGTAGCTCCCTCCCGCCTCCACTGCCCCGACTTACCCGCACCGCATTGCAGCGCGCCTTCCGCGTTGGGGTTCGGAATCTTAAGGATAGTCCCGCACCCCCATCCTGGCCTGCTTCTCAGCATATACACCGCCAAGCACCAGCCCGAAGGACGCAGCACCTGTATTAAGCTTATATTATAAATCATCTCATTTAATTTTTCAAAGCCAAGGTATTGGCATGAGTGTTTATATATAAACATTCGCTGAATTGTACACTTAATATTTGTGTGTTTTATCGTAGTTTTTAAAACTGAGAGACGTTCTAAACATGCGCATTTTATAGAGGTGGGAACTGGGGGTCAGGGTGTTGCTATTGGGCAGAGTGTATGCAGGCAGGTCTACATTCAAAGTCCATCTTCCTGACTCCTCAAGATCAGGATCTTAAGGAAGAAAACTCTGTCTGCTTAGAATCTATTCTACCTCTCCCACCAGTGCTCACTGCCTGAGCAGGTGTGGCTCAAGTCAGGTGGGAAGGGGCTAGGGAAGCAAGGAGAGTTTGAGCTGGAAAGAACCTCTGAAATCATAAACTCACCCTTTTCTGTGCCTTAGAGCTCAGAAAGCAGAGCCCGGAGGGAGGGGTGACTTGCTTGACCTGTTCAAAATCTGATGTTCCTGGCCCTGGAACCCTAGCAATGACCAGTGCGGAAATCCTTCCACCAAGGGATGGGAGTTATTTATACCAGGAGCCTGCAGGCTCCAAAGCAGAGGAGGGAGCCGGGAGGGGGCTGGTCCAGGCTGGCTTTAAGTATCTTAAGACACGCAAACTACACGGAAGCCAATCTACACAACCAGCTGTGTTTCCTCCACCAGGGTCACAAGCCTCCTCCAGAACAGGAGAGGATGCAGAGCAAAGGAAGACTAATGTGGGCCTGGAGGAAGCTGAGTGGGGAAGGTGAGGAGCTGATGCTGGGAGGACCAGAGGCCACCGCCGAGCAGGATGCTGGACTGGACTGGTGAAAAAGTAGCTGCTTACATAGAAAACCCCTTGGGGAGCGAGGTTGGTTTCTCTCAGAGACTTCTGCTCCTGGAGTGCAAGCATTGAAATTCTCCCTTGGGAGTGAGCTGGCTGGGTCTTGCTCACTTACTATTCTCTCAGTGCCTAGTTGGGTCCCAGATCTCGCTCTTTTCCTCAACTCCAAGTTCTCCTTAATCTCCAAACTGTATGTCCTGGTGTCAGGTCTTCACCAAGTTCTCACTTACCTAGATTTTGAGCTGTAGGCTTTAGTGCAACATCTCTGCTAAGGAGGCATGTACCCAGGCAGCATCTTGGGAATACCAAAGACATGACCAGGCTCTGGGACTGGGACAGGTTGCCAGATGTCCCGCCTAGGCCCAAGTTAGCCTCTCCATCACAGCTGGTGCCCAAAGTCACAACTTGATACCCCCAGGGCCATCTGCATGTGTATGAAGCCTGGAGGGCAGCCCAGAGAGAAAAGATGCCAGTCTAACCTTCCAGGACCTCATGGAGAGAGAGAGAGAGAAAGAGGAAAAAGAAGAAGAAGAAGAAGAAGAAGAAGAAGAAGAAGAAGAAGAAGAAATGAGAGGAGAAGAGAAGAGATCTTTGCACTGCAACATGTTATAATATTGGAAAGTACCTAAGACTCTGGTGGCACCAAGGAGAGAATGTTTACCTCCACTTGAGTGGTTCAGGAAAGAAGCTTGGCCTGGAAGCAGGAACTGGAGTTGACAAGAAAGATGGTGGTGGAAAGGCATTCCAGATGGGGTGAGGGCCGGCTGTGCAGAGGCGTAGAGATTGAACGCAACTGCTGTTTGGGCTGGTTTCCTTTGTGTCATTCAGGCATCAATTTAAATGCAATCTCAACAGGCTTGCCCTGACCACCTCCTCTCAAAGGGCTCCCAACTCCCAGCATAAGGTTCAGTTTCCTTTTTAGAATGTACTTGCTGGTTTTATTTTCTTTTTCTTTTTTAACCACCATTTATTCAGTTCTCACACCCCCCACCCTGCACACCTGGAAATAAACTCCATGAGTCTAAGAGAGACTTTCCCAGGACCATTCCCAGCATCCAGAACCGTGCAAGTAAATACATAATAGGTGCTCTGTATATATAGCTGAATGAATGGATGGGTGGGTGGGTGGGTGGATGGATGAGTCGTTCGCAGCTGCAGGCAGTAAAGAGCCTGGTAAGGAAGCAAGAATTCCCTCCCCAGTCCTTAGCCCCAGCAACCCCTGGGAAGGGGACTCCAGGAGAGGGAGCTGGGTAAAAAAGGGACTTGGACCATCTGGGTGGTGAGAGGCGGCGTGAAGCTGGAGGAAACTGGCGGCGAGCAACTGAGGGGCAGGCAGTCTGTCGCACTAACTCCTGCTCAGCTCCTGGGTCTTGCTGCCGCCTGAGAGAGAGGAAAGGGAGGGTCTTCGCCCCCCACCCCCCAGCACCGCTTGGGCAACCTCCCGCTAAGCCCTTTTGGACCTGTCCAAGTCGCCGCTTCCTGGGCGGTCAGAGGGTCTCCGAGGGCTCCCTTGCCTGCCTGCCTCCCTCCCTCCCTTCTTCCTTTCTCTTCCTGCACGGTGCTTCCTTCCAGCTCCCCAGCCCTCAGGCCTCGCCGCAGCCTCGCAGCTCCCACCCCCTCCTGTAAAGGCGAAATTGCTAAACTTGTAGCAATAATGACCCTGCATTCAGGCCGCCGACTCCCGCTGAAAGTCTCCGCGCCCCGGCCCGCGAGGCCTAATCGGCGCGCCCCTCCCTGCTGCCCGCCCAGCCCCCGTCCCCCGGCCGCCCCTTCCCCCAGCGCACAAAAAATGGGGAACAAAACCCCCGCGCATTTCTCCGTCCCTCTGTTGAGCAGACTGCTGCACAAAGCCCCCGCTCTGAGAAGCAATGGGGAGCTCGGGGAGGGGGGGACGTCAATCCGACGCGTTGGGGTTTTTGTTCGCGCAGGGGACCTCGCCTTCCTACCACACCTTTTGTTCGGGACTCCAATAAAAAGCCATTCTTTCCGCACCTTCCCGGCCTGGAGCCGCCTTTCAGCGAGGCCCGGCCCCACAATGGCGCGGCGCTCTGAGGCCTCCCCATTCACCCGCCTTGGCACGCTCACAATCGGCCGTGTGGCAGCACAGGCCTCGCACAGGCATTCTCTGCAAGTGACAAGGAGCCGCATAAAGCCGCGGCCGCCGGGGGAGAAGGGAGGGCGGCCGAGGGGGAGAGCTCGGCCGCGGCGGGGCGCAGTGCTGCACCCCCGAGCGCGCTGCAAGCCCCGGCGACAGCGGCCGGCCGAAGAAGGAGCCGCGTTCGCGCAGCCTACGGTTGGGCCTGGGGGCAAGGTTTCCCCTTCCCCGGCAACCCTGGAGGTGGGGCAGAGGCTACGTCGTGACCTAGCAAGGCTCAGAAAGCAAGTCCAAGCATCTGGGTATACTTTGGGGGACATTACAAAGCCCGGGACCTCAAAAGGCCCGGAGTCTCCGGCCTGTCCTCCCACGAGAGTAAAGAGAAATTAATGAACAAAGCCACGAAGAGAGACTTGCAAGTCCCTCCAGCTCCGGGGAGACTAGGCCTTCAATCGCGCGGGAAGACTGCTTTCCCTGTTTAAGGGACGCCCCCCTCCCCCGCTCTTTTAGGCTAAACAGTCTGTAGCTGGCTAATAGTTTGGAAATATTGCACCTCGTTTATTGACTCCTGTAGTGTATGGCAGCGGGTGTGTACACGGCGTGTGGATATGGTTATACAGAGAGATTAATACGTGCTGAATACAGAATACGAAACAGAAAGGAAATCTGGTAACACCTCCGGGGGATCACCAGGTCCTGGATTAGCTCAGACCCCCCCCCCCCTTTATCTCACTCAGATGGTTTTCCTCGCAGAATCCAGCTTCCCCGACGATCCGGAGATCCGAGCCGAGGTCTCCGCTGCGGAGGGGCGGCGGTTGGAAAACGAAATCGGCTGTGGTGTGGCACACCGGGCCCGCAAAGGGGGCAGAGGATCCATCAGTGGCGCCTGGAACTTCTCAAAGCCACGACCCCGTTTTTCTCTCCTATGTTCCTTCCTTCCTTCCATATCTCTCTCTCTCTCTCTCTCTCTCTCTCTCTCTCTCTCTCTCTCTCTCTCTCTCTCTCTCTCTCGGTCCAGGTTCCCCGCCAACGCTTTGCAGAGGGCACAGGAAGGCAGAGGGAGAGCTTTCCTCATTCTGGGAAAAGACACGGCAGCCAGAGCCCCAGCCTCCTGCACTCCCTTCGGGGCCAGGGGTCGGGGCCATTCCTCCTCCGCGCTCAGTCTGCGTTTCTGACTCAGAAACAGTCTGGGCCACCTGACCCGGGCATCCTCCTCGCCCTGAGCCCCCTTCCCCAGGCCTCGAGTGAGCTGGGATCCTGAGTCCTGGGGAGTGAGACATGTGTAATATATATATTTTTTTTTTTAACGAGGGGACCTGGTCCTTGGATCTGGCCTTTCTCACGCTTCATTCCCGCGGCGCCCGGCTGCGGTGGGGCGCCCGCCGCGTGACCTGCCCGGTTCCTACCAGGCCCGGATGCCCTGCAAGGTGCCCTGTGCACAAGCGGCTCCGGCTGCCGAACCCTGGTGCAATGGCTGGGCTCCACCACCGCCACCGCCGAAGCCTCCCAGGTTGCTCACGTTCACAAAGGGAGCGCCTCCCGTCGCGCTGCAGGCGGGCTGCATGGCGGTGGCCGCCGCCGAGGCCCCGCCGCCGCCCGCGCCCGCGGTGGGGTAGGCACAGCCGTAGCTGCCGCTGTAGGCCGCGGCGGCGGCGGCGGCAGCGGCGGCTGCAGCTGCGGCGGCGGCGGCCGAATTCCCATAGCCGTAGGCAGGGAAGCTGTTGTAAGAGTAGGCACCGGCGCCCACACTGTAGGGCGCACCGTAGGCCTGCGCGCTGGGCGTGACGCACGGCTTGCCGTCCCTGACCAGCACCGGGACTGCCACGCGGCGCGGCGGCGGCGGCGGGGCGTGCGCGCCCAGTTCCAGAGATTTGTCCTGCCGCTGTCTCTTGCACTTGTACCTGCGATTCTGGAACCAGATTTTCACCTGCGTGGACGTGAGCTTCAAGCTGCTGGCGAGGTGCTCGCGTTCGGGCGCTGACAGGTACCGCTGCTGCTTGAACCTGCGCTCCAGCTCGAAGACCTGGGCTTGGGAGAAAAGGACCCGGGGCTTCCGGCGGCTGCGGGGCTTTGGCCTCTCGCTCTCCTCCGCCGCCTTACAGTCTCCCGCCGCCTCTAGAGGCTTTTTTAGCGGGCAGCTTTCTGCGGAAGAAACAAAACAACAGCGTCCATTAGCTGTGCCCGGACACCCCGTGGCCCCCTTTCTTGGTGGAATCTTGGAGCAGGCGGTAGTTTGTGGATCCTGGAGCCATGGGAGCCTGCGACAGCCCTAGGACCTTAAAAATGCCAGCGGATGGGAAGCACGTTCGGCGGGGGAGGAGTAGTTAGTATGCGTTTATTAAAACTTGAGCATCTGAGAGAGAAGAGATTACCTAGTATTAAATGTGCGGCTCGACGTGCTAATGACTATTTTCAGAATGAAAGCCAGCGACTACATAACAACTACATTATTTGCAAACTCGTTTGCCTTCCACTTCACCACGCATAGCTGAAGGTGTGAGACGTGTTGGTTTTGGGTGACCGGTGTGCATAGGTTGCAAGAACATCTTTGTTTGGAAATGTCTGAGTGTTAGTAACGCCTGCGCATCGCTCGGGGACTGACTTTTTCTTTGCTTTTTAAAAGACTACATGCAAACGTGTGCGCGGTGATGTCTGTGTTATCTTAGAAAAAGAATTATGATTAACTCGTTTTAGACAGTAGGCCCGGGGAGCTGTGGAAACAGAGGCCTTGGCCTTTGTCACATCAAACCTCCTCTTGGGGAAAGAGATTCTTTGACTTGTCCCCTCGGAAACAGTTCCTTAGGGGTTTCATACAGTTATCTGATCACCTCCGGTCGCATAGTAGCGCCCGGGATCTTGCACTAAGTTGGGTGCGTTTTCTGTTCAGCCCGCAGCCGAAGACACAAAGCAAAATGGTACACTTAAAAAAGAAAAAGGCCGGCGCCTCAGGGGTGTGAGAGCTAGGACCACAAGGAATGACACGCGTTCCTCTGAACTTCCCAGACCACCTACTTCCCTTTGCGGGTGCCGTGGGTGCCAGAACGCTGAGCTCCAAGCGGAGAAGATAACCACCCAGCTGATTTCCACCAAAGCTCCTGCACCCTGAGGACTCAAGAGGCACGACGTGCTTGTGCTGCCTTTTGGGAGAAGAGGGGGTGGTTGCCCTGGCCTTGGAGAACTTGTCTCACATTGGAGGGAAGAGAAAAAACGGTCGGGCTCCTGTCCCTTTTTTGAGAAGAGCCTTGCGGGAGGGGGGGCGGGGCAAAAATACTGCAAGATGTGAGGAGCTGGCAGCTGAGCTTATCAGCGTTAGGACGGCAATAATCACTTTCCCTTCCCGGGGTGGGGGGTTTGCATGATCTCCCCACCTCTGGGGGAGTAGTAGTCGGGGTCACCTCGTCTTGCTTCCGCCCCTGTTCCCTCGCAGGTACCTGCGCTTTACGGAGGTGACACTGGCTAGGGTCGAGGCTTGACCCCAGCCAAAGGGGCGGGCAGCCTTGCTGGCAAGGTTTGTGGGCTGTTTGCGGGCGTCGCGCCATTGCTCCAGGTGTGCGGGCGTGTTTCCTTTCCCCCTCTACTCACTTTGGCTCCGGTCGCTCACGGCCTCCTCTTCGTGTTCCTTGGGCCCGCTGCATGAGTCTCGCAGGACCGTGTGGACATAGCTTTGGGGACAGAGACTCGAATCCCCGTGGCCATCGGCTGCAGCCAATGAGTTCAAATAGGACAGTTTCTCGCTTTCTTCTTCCTCGTCCTCCTCCCCTCCGTCAGAAAATTGTGTCCCCTCGGCGGTGGCCAACATACAGGGCGCCGAGTGGAAGTGGTGCTCCAAGTCCGCCTGCAAGTGCGCCCCGTGGAAGTGCTGCTGCTGCTCCAGATTCAAAATGTCTTTGACTGAGAAAGGGGTGGAGGTGACCGGGCTTGGTAACATCATCAGGGCCACTTAATTGTCCAGTCCAAATACTCAATAAATCCCGGCGGGGGCGGGGAGGCAGCGCGGCGGCTCCAGCTCTCCTTCTGGACTCCGCCGCTGCTGCGGAGTCGGGCTTTTGACAGACGCGGTCCAGCTCCAGTCTAAATCGCTTCCATTGGCCGGAACCTGGGGGTCTGGGTTTTGTTACAGCCACTGCAGGGACTGGGGCCCGGGCAGCAAAGCCTCTGTCCCGGGGCCTTGCGTCACGTCGGGGGCGGGGCCGGCCTCCGGGCTTCCCTCCTCATTGGCTGTGGCTCTTGTGGGCCACGCCCCCGCGTCCACCGTAGGGGTTGTTGCGGCGCTACCAGAAATAGACAAGAATTAGTGTAGGGGTCCGGATCCTGAAGTCCAAATCGCTGCTGGAGAGGTTGCACTGACATGGGTGTCCGAACCACTGATTCCCGCTGCGCCTGGCTGCACCTTCCCAACCTGGGCCAGTTCTGGGAGGCTCATGTTCACGAACCAAACCCGGGAAGGATGCCACGAGTGTGGTTTTTCCAGGTGCTTCGAGGGCAGGAAAACGTCCTGGCCGGTAAATACCCGGCGCTGGATCCACAAGGGGACGGAAGGTTTTATCTATCTACGGATGAGCGACGTGTCCGTTTCCGCCTCGTTGTCTTTACTCAAGCCGTTCTCTCCACCTGGAATGTCCTTCCCCGCCCTTGTCTCCAAGAGTGGAAAGCTGTTCTCCAAGTCTCTACTGAAATACCACCTCCTGCAAGGAAGCGTGCCCCGATCTCCTAGCTGGAAGTCCTCTTTCCCGCTTCTGAACTTGCAGCTCCTGTTAGCAAAGGACATTCGTGTTACTTACCACTTTCCAGTTAGTTCTAAAGCTGTGTGTGTGTCTACCCGGTCGCCCTGGTTAGACTGTGAGCCCCCTCAGGACAGGGTCCAGGTTGCATTTGCCCTTGTAGCCCTTGCAGCGGCTGCACAGAGCAGGTATGTGAAAGACAGGACGGATGGCGGAGTTCTTAGTACATTTTCATGTCTCACTGCTCTTGCTTTGAATCTTGGCCTAAGTGAGTGTGTGGTCTTGGGCATTTCCCCCGTTTCTTTGTCTATAAAAAGGAGACAGTAAGACTTGGCTATTGTTCCCGTTAAATAAGGAAAAAACCTATGCCTGTTAAGTTCTCCGCACATGCCCAGTAACCGCTATTCCGCATCAGAGGCAGTATTTGTTGACTGCATTGGCGGTGATGTGGCTAGAGTAGTGTGGTTTCGTGCAGTTTCCAGAGCAGGATCTGTCCTCAGAAGGGAGGTGACCCAGCCGTGGCTGCTGTCTTTTCCGCTAATTGAAATCGGGAGCCTGAGTCTAGGCCTTGACTCACCAACAGGCCTTTCTGATTTCTCTACCCGCACGCCTCCTGGTGCCCTTGTGAGACCCTGGTTGCTTTCTGGGGGGAAATCTATGGAGTCCCCAGAGATTCTGGAAACTCCGCCTGGTGGGGACCATCTTCTTCTCCCGCACAATTCATCCACTCCCACGTGTAGCCCAGTGAGTGATTTCTTCATAGGAAGGCGCATGGGCAACGCTGACCTTGAAAAAATTAGGAACCGGTTCCAGTCCAATCTTGGCGTCCCTTAGGCGGCCCCAAGCCTTTTGGGGAGCCAGGGTGGCGGAGTTGGGAGAGGCTGTCGTCAGCTAGGAAGGGCTGGAGGAAGGTACCGGATCTGTGAACAACGCCCCCAACCCCACCCCCACCCCGGGGGAAGCAGCAGACTCCGAGTGCAAGTGGAGAGCTGCCATTCCGGGACCCCGCAACTGCGAGGCGAGAAAAGTAGGTGCTCAAGGCCGGGAAGAACAAGATGGGCCTGTAGGGAGGGGGGAGAGGCGGGGCTCTTCGAGAGAGAGCGGAAATGTTGAGGAAGGTAGCCCCTGGGGCCGCCCGGGGAGCTGGGATGCCACGCCGGCCCCTGCGCAGGGGGGTACCTTTGGGGTAAGGAGCTGCAGGAGGGTGGTGGGAAAGACGTTCTGTGGGCTGGGCCTTACTCTTGACGACCATCCTTCAGCCACAAGGGCGCTCTCGCCTTTCTGCTGTAAATCCTGAAATTATTGACGCCCCAGGCGGAGCCTGGTGTCTCCAGAGCCGGCTGTGAGTTTGCCCAGGGAAGAATGCGCCTGGTTGTGTGGCGGCTCCCGAGCGCTCCGGCGCAAAGATCCAGAGGGAGAGAGACCAGGGTGAGTGCGCCGCCCCGCAGGGTGGGGTGGGGGGGACCTTGAGTGTGCGTGCGTCACCGCGGCTGCCGAGCGTAGTAGAAGGAAACTATGCTCCAGTCCCAGTCCCTTACTCCCACCCCCAAGGCAGAACCGTCGCAGGGAAATGTTTCTGCTTCCTCTGGGCCCCAATTTTCTTCTTGACCTCTTAGGTAATTTCAAAATCTGAACTAAAGAAAAAGACCAAGCCCACCGAAATTATCTTTCTTTCCCTCACTTTCTATCAGAAGCCATCTTTTCTTCTTGCTACATTCCTTCCCTCTCAGCTGTGCTTCGCTCCTAGGCCTTACCTAAACTTAGTCCCAAGAGCCCGCGTCTCAGAACCGAGAAAGGGACGAAGCGCAGCCCCAGAGCCCTGAACTCGGTGACACGCCCACCCTCTGCAGCCGCCCGAGCCCACCAGATCACCCTCTCTTTGTACACACAGAAGGCTGACTCCTCCTCACCCACAGCCCACGCAGATCTGCGGGTCACTACCCGGCCAGGTAACCTCCGACTAGGCCTGAGCGGTTCTCTTTCGAGGTCCTGACCAGGTTGCTCCACAGCAGGCCGCCTAGGGACGCAACCCGCAAGCTTTCTTACTCAACCGCTGTTTAGGCCCCGGGAGCCCTGGGCTAGGGGGATAGTCGGCTTCCTCTTTGCCTATCTCGCTTTTCTATCCCCATCCCAGTCCTTCCAGGGCTGATCTGGAGCATAGGGAGACTTCTACCAGTTATGGCGTTTTTCGGGTTGATCTTTTTTTTTTTTTTTTTTTTTTTTTTTTTTTTTTTTTTTTTTTTTTTTTTTTTTTTTTTTTTTTTTTTTTTTTTTTTTTTTTTTTTTTTTTTTTTTTT
>PVLC010001184.1:115000-128405 GCA_004027655.1 Graphiurus murinus | reverse complement strand
CACCTAAGGACCTTCCGTGCGCCAGTGAAGGACCTGGGCCTGAGCGCGGCGCGCTGCGCACTGCTGTTCAGGAGGAAAACTCAAAAGCGGTAGTTGTACAGCGGCGGTTGATTCGCTAGAGTCGCTTATCGGAGAGTGGAATCTGGTTCCAACGAGTATCCAGTTACCAAGGCGTTCAGGCGCATTTACATTCTCTTGTCTGAAAAGGGGATCTTTGAAACTGGGAGCCGTGCTCAACTAATAATGGGTTTTCGTTCCAGACAGTTTAGCTAATTGCCGTCAGATAAAGTAAATATGGCTGCATCGTGGAAGCGTTTGATTTTATTTTAATCGAGTGTATCTGCCTTGGTCGCTTCGTTACATCATGCATTTACACACACCCCTCATAAAATATTTGATTAAGGATCATGGTTAAATGGTAGTAAATCCCATGAAGGGAAGTGCTGTAAGGATGCATAAATAATAAATAAAAAGTAGACCTTTAAAAAATCTGCATGCTAACCACTACAATAATAAATATGTTATCAGGTGAGAATGTGATCATTCTTTGAAAACTATGAAGTGCTTTTGTGTTACACTCTACACAAACATTGCTTAATTAATGGACATATAAATATAACAGCTAATCAATAGTTTTAGTTGTAGGAGCCACTGCTTGTTGCTTAAACGGCCATTTAATTATGTAACCACAGCCACAAAAAAAGTTGAAAGTTATCATTGTTTCCTAATCTAAATGTAGCAGTGCAGTCAGAAGTGATTTTCTAGTAAATGTGAAAGCTTATTCCAAAATGAACTCAGCTAGCCAAAATTATATCACATTTCAGGTGAATTTTTCATCATTTCTTATTCTTAACCTAGACATTTCATTCTCAGTGATACCTTACAAAAAGGAACAAAGGAAGTTTTTCCTTTTCAGTAGCAGTAGAAAATAGATTTTTGTTACTGTCATGGTAGTGGGGTGTGTGTGTGTGTGTGTGTGTGTGTGTGTGTGTGTGTGTTTGGGTCTTAGTTGAGGGATGTTAGAATGCTATTTGGAATTTCTGAGCAATTTAGAGGTGATGACATTTTAATTATGAGAAGGGTGAATACATTTCCTACTTTTAAGGAAATGTCAACTGGTTTAGTTAGTTCTAGAAAGCATTAAACTGATCTAATTTCTTGAGAGTATTTGTTTCCTTGTGCAAGTAATTTTGTAAGACAGATTTTTAAATGCTGGCGGTGAGCTTGTAACTTGCTTTGCATGTGTTTGCAAACATGCCAGATTTTTCTAGATTTTGTTTGGAATAGTTTTCTAAATGACCCACCATTTCTTTTCCGTGGGAGAAAAATCAGTCCAACTTTAGCAAATCACATAGTTCTTAATAAATGACCGACCCTTGATGAGAAAGTGAGTTTCGATTTCTCAGGGGGAGGACTTTTCACATCTATGCACGTCTGGTCCCCTCCAAAAAATTTAAAAATAAAAATGTTAAGTAAGATTCACTCAAACTAATTCTGTTCTGTCAATAAAACACTGAAGTTAGAAAGACTATGATATCTTTGTGGAATGAAGATTAATTCAATATTTTTCAAACATAAACGCCTAAAGAAAGACTGTATACAGGCATTTATTTGTACTGAAGTGTATCCTGTTTGGGAGTTAGTGAGCAATTTTAACTTGGGGATTAAACTGGAATTCTGTATGCATTCCATAACTTTTTTTTTTCTTTTTGGTGAGTTTAACTTCCTGCAGCGAAATTTCAACATCTATAGACCTTTAAAATCTAATCGTAACTTCAGAAGAGCGACTGCAGTCTTTGGCAAATTAATTCTCTTAAACCAGAGCGCCTGCCTGCTCTGCGCGGTTCGCTAAGCAGAAGAGGGGTAAGAGTGAGAAATGCGGTTATCCGGTTCCAAGAAGCACAGATTCTTCGCGTCTTTTCTTAGCGCTATCTTTTTGGTATTGTCTGCTCTCAACCACACACCGGCTCGGAGAGAGCTCGGCCTCCCCAACGCAGAAATCTTTCTCCAAATCTCCTTGGGCGAATAGCTTCAAACCAACTGAGATCGAAAAGACCTTTCTCACTTGGAAATAAACATTTGTCAGAATGTTGAAGTTAAACAACGTTTTATCTGGCCTTCTCTGTGTCCAGCTTGAAGGTCTGTTTTTGTTTTGTTTTGTGTTTGTTTGTTTGCTTGTTTTTTTTTTGTTGTTGTTGTTGTTGTTTTAATCGCACCGAGAGATTCATTCCCAAGGTTAGGGGGGTCTTTGATCTCTCTGCCAGCCGACCGAGTCTGCGGCCCTAGCCACCCACTGGCCCTTGGCTTCAGAAGCGCCCTGGCAACCAACGCTTAGTAGTGCCCGGAGGCAGCCTCGGCATGCCTGACTGCGAGTGGATGTGGAGGTGGGGTGCTGCCGTGAGCCGCTGGCTTTGCCCAGAATTGGTTAGGGACCCCACCTGTAGAGGACCGAGGCCCCAGATGGGCGAGGTGCTCCGGGGCGCACGGCCGCGGGGTCGGAAAGCGCGATGCGCCCCAGGAACTAGGTCTGGTCTGGCGGGGTCTCTGGACTTCGCCAATGGGCTTTGCAGATTCCGGTGTGTTAGGTCGAAGGTCAGGAGTTCGGGGGCTTCTGGCTGCCTGGTCCGAAGACAGCAGCCAGGTTTCATTTCGCCCAGCGGGTATAGGCGTCTCCTCTCAAAGCCGGTGCTGATTGGGTCGGGAGCGCGGAGCTTGGTCCCCTGCAAAACTCTCTCCAGCTGTCGCCCTGCGGGTCCGGGACCCTAGCAAAGAAGGCGAAGGAGACCTGGCCGGCCCAAGCTGGCTGAGTCTTTGTCCTTGAGCCTTCCTGTAGATTTCTGAACTAGCCCCCTCCCGACCTCCCAGCAGTCCAGCCATACCTTGCTTGGCTAGCTGCTTCCAGAGACCCGGCAGAGCTTCACACTCCGGGACCCCAGAACTCCCCCGGCCTTCCTCCTCACGGTCCTCTCCCTGGAGTCCAGGGTTCACCCTCTCAGCCCCTTCCTTTATCACAGAGCCCATCTTTTTCTTTGCCACCCCTTCCCCGGCTCACTGCCCCACCCCCACTTCCTCTCCCCCACCTCCTCCCCCTCCTCTCCAGCTTCCTTTTCACGAGTCTTCACTCTCTTCACCTGATGGTTCCCCTTTTTGTCACTCTCTCTTCCCTTCTCAATCTTACTTTATTCCCTTGCTTCTTACCTCCTCCATTCTGATGCTACCGCGTTTTATTTTATTTTTTTTTAAATCTTGTTCTCCACAGGCGTTCGGGTATAAAGAAAAATCTGGGGTTGCAAAGTAGGGCTGCTCGGGGTGGGGCAGACTAGTAGAAAAATACTCCACTCCTAAGCCAAAGACTTCTCCCCCCACCCCAGCCCTTCCTCTCAGGGGCTGCTCAGGAAAATGTCCTGAACCCTGGGGCTTGTGAAAGGGATGTCTCTGCCGAGCTCCAGTTCCTCAGACTTCCCCCACCTCCCAGCCCCTGGGCCCCTAGCAGCCTTAGCAGGGGCCCCTCGCTAATCTGTGGGGCTCCAGGTGGTGGGCTTGGCCATGCTCCCCATGGAAATCCCCACTCCAGGCAGATCCTGAGGGGCCTCGTTTCCTTCTATTGTGGCAGTCCTGAGAAGACCGGAGTAGAGCTGGGGGGAGCACCAGGCCAGGCCCCAGGCAGCCTCCAGAACAGATGAGGACTGCCAGACCAGGGGCCACCCTCCTTCCCCACTACACACAGGTGGGGGCAGACTCACCTTTCCTTCTTTCTTACCAGCCCCACTGGCAGTTGTTTACCTTAGAAGTCACCCCAGCTAGGAAGTGACTCCTTGAAATGGGGTAGGGGGAGCAAATCTGAGAAAGAACAGTGGGGTCCCCAGCTTCTCACTCTGCCCAACAGGGGCAAGAACTGAACACTCTGGAGCAGCTTAGCACCCAACCACAACCTCCTGTTCTTCATAGCTACCAGGTATGGAGCCTTTGGGATCACTGAATCACTGGACTCCTGAGAGGCCATGGACTGACTTTCTTTCTTTCTTTCTTTATTTTTGCAGTATTGGGAATGGAACCCAGGGGCATTCTACCTCTGAGATACACCTCCAGCCCTATTTTTTATTCTTTATTTTGAAACAGATTCTCACTAAGTTGTGGAGGGCCTCACTAAGTAGCTGAGGCTGGCCTCGAACCTGGATGCTCCGGTCTCAGCCTCCCAAGTACTGGAATTACAAGCTTGTGCCACCATGCCCAGCAGTGATGGGCTTTAGACTCCTCCCCTCCAAGTGGGGCCCCCCAACTGCATGCTAGGCACCTGGCCACCTGCTACACCATGTTTCTGAGATCGCTGGCAGTTGCATCACTGAGAAATATGGGTTTCTAACAGATGGATACAGACCTGACGTATGTTCCCACAGACTTGTCCTTCTCCTTGAATAAACAGAAAGATGCTTTCTTGCATGGACACAGTGTGTGCACATGTGGATGTGCATGGAGAAAAAGACAGGACTTGTAAATGTAGACTATACACTAGTGCTTTGTTCTTTTAGAGTGCATGGTCATTATAGGAGGGCTGGGCTAACACTCATTTCCAGTCCCCCCTCCCTCCTTTCTTCACCCCACAATAATGTGAATTAGTGGTAGTGACATGAGATTTGGAGAGAAATGTTTATGTGATCCAAGATGAAGACTAGTTTTCATAACTATCAGATGCACTATTTCCATACAGGCAATTTATGGGATCCTTACAATTAATCTTGAACAAAGTGGTCCCATAAGGACCTGTCTTAGCTGCAGTCAGAGAAGAAGAGATACACTTTTATTGCTCGAGTTGTAATGACTGTGTGTATTCTTGAAAGTAATAAAACCACATCCAAATGTTCTGCTCCACATGCCATAATCCAGAGTTGGTAGTAGAGAGGGTGACCTGTGTATTTTGTATGTATATACAATGTATATGGGCTATATGTATGTACAATGTATGTATGTATACAATGTATATGCACTGAGCAAACATATGCCTGGGCACATGTGACTGTTTTACACCTCTCACAACTGGTAAGCCAGCAAACACATCTGTGAGTAGATGTACACAGACCTCATGAGCTTGCACTTGTAAGGGCTGACACCTATGATACCTTCCTCTACCAGCAGAGCATACAGAGTGAGGAGGCTGAGCGAGGGGTGTGGCTGAGGGAGACTTGGCTTTCTCTGAGTCAAAACCACACCTCATGCCTCTGTCTTGGACGACAGCACCAGAGTCCACCAGATCTAGGTTTGGAGTGCAGTCCTGCCAATTTCATAGTTTTGTGACCTTGATCCAGTTTCTCAATCTCACCAAGCAGCATTCTTCTCACCTATAAAAGAAGATAATAATGGTGTGGACTCTACAGGCCTGCAATAAGGATTAAAGAAATGATGGAGGAACGGCATTTATGGGATGTTCTGCAGAGAAATGTTAGAAAATGTTCTTGAGGTGCTGGTGAGGGTAGGGGGTGGACATGAGGGGTGGTGGTTAGGTACAGACAGGCAAGTGCTGGACCTCTCCTTGGCTGAGCAGGGAGTAGGATTTCCCAGGCACTGCAACCACCCCCCCCAATAAAAAATGCAGTATTTAATTATCATACTGTGATTTTTATTTTTTATATTTTATTTATTTATTTATTTATTTATTTATTTATTTATTTATTGGTGCTGGGAATGGAACTTAGGGCTTCATGCATTCTAGGTGGAAACTTTACACTGAGCTACATCCCATACTGTGTGCTTTAAAAAAAAAAATTTTTTTTAACTTGCAGAGCTCACAACAGCCTCCTCTTGGTCTCTTCCCACCCTATCCCCACTGCTCCCTACCCTGGCCACTCCCCACCTTTCCATAGTCCCAGCAAACAAATCCTGAACTCAGACTGAGCTTCCAGCTCCCACAAATGCATCATTTTCAGCTGCTGTAAACAAATCCCCAATGTCTCATGTCATTGTTATGGTGTTTAGATAAAGATCTGACCAATTAGTGTTCTCCCTGGAATGCAAATAAATCAGCAGCCCTGGACCTACCCTGGAGGTGGGCATCTCTCTCTCACACGGGTCCCTGGGCCAGCACCCCCACCCAGCACCCCAGTGTCCTTTTCCCTCTGGTTTTGGGCAAGAGCATCTGACCTTGGATACTCTCTAGTTTCAAATTTGTCCACTAGGCTCCCAACTGGCTGTATGACTTTAGTAGGTCTCTTACCCTCTCTCAGCCAGTTTCCTTCTCCATAAAGGAGTTAATGATGACTATGGCTCAGAATTGGTATTGAGTAGTGGTAGTAGTGGAAATAATACAGCTGGCAACAATAATAACCCCACCACCAGTGACCATATGCATCATACTAGCTACTGTTCATGGCTGCTCTACAAGCACGCATGGATCAGTGGTTAAGAGCTCTCCCCTCTTCCCCCAACCCTAGATAAACCGAGCCGGGCTAGCCCCCTCCACAGAGCTGGGAGAATTAACTGACTCATGGGTAGGAAGATCCCAGAGCAGAACCAGACTGCTGTGAACCCTTGCTAAGTGTCCATCATTGTTAGGGTTTCTGCTTCTTGCTCATTTTTGAGCTACTAATATAACCATGTCACAGAGGAGGAAACTGAGGCTCGGAGGGGTGAAGAAAGTTGCCTGAGGTTGTTACAAGTTCCTAGCCGTGCAGCACAGCCTCCTCGCTCCTTCCCCCTCCCCCACCCATCTGGCAGTGTTCGGTGGGACTGCCTGCCCAGGCTCCATTTTCAGTTTCTGCGGATTCCTGCTCGGTTCCCGGCAGCCCTCCCTTTCCTCAAATCTTCCTGCCAGGACCAGACGGTGGTTCACAGCCCCCAAGAAGAATGTGCTTGGGGGACAGGATTGCCTGGAGGCTGTCTCGAAAATAAACCAGGCTGTGCAGTGGGTGGAGCCTCCTGAAGCCCCTTCCCAGTCCTTCCCCAGACGCTCCCCTCTCGCGACCTGCGTTCTTCTCCGCTTTCTTCTATCTGCTCTCTGAGACGCCTACCTTCGAGTTAATATTAGTCATGATAATAAACTTCTCACCAGTGAACAAAGCATTGCAGACACAAGAGCTTTTCCGATTTCTTAGGGATCGTGACAACACCCCTATAAGACAAGTATCCCTGTCCCCCGCATTTTAGAACCATGGAAATTTAGGCCCATAGAGGTGAAGTTACTTATCCAAGATCACCAAGCCGCCCAGAGGTTGGTGGAAGGCTTCCAGGTGGGCGGGGGTGCACATCTAGCCCCAGGGAGATCTTTCCCCGTGTAGGTGCCCCCCGGGCTGATCCTGGAGGCCTTATAGCCTCATCTGGTATTTTGGCATCCTACCTCCCGAGCTGGCGTCTGCAGCCCCCGCGCCATGGCAGGGCCTGCTGGGGCCTCTGTCAGCATCGTCAGCCCGGTCCCCGGGAACAGGTCACAGGGCTTTTCGAAGAGGTTCCCCTCCTGCCTCTGCTTTCTGCTCCGGGAGAAGTAGGAACTTCATACTGGAAACCAAACCACTCAGGCTTGCCGGGAAACGCCGGGCCGGGCTGCAGAAGGGAGGGACCCAGCACATCAGAATCTGCACCAGGGCCAGTACCTCAGGTGTGCACCGTGATCTTCTTGGAGCACAATTCTGGGTTCAAATCCTGTCTTCACTGGCACGCCGAGCAATTGCTTAACCTCTCTCAGCCCTGCTTTTCTAATTTGTAGAATCGAGACTACGAGAAGTAGACTCGTAGGTTGCCCGAGGATTAGAGCAGATTACCTCTACGGAGAAGCACTTAGCTCGGTGCCTGGCACTCTGAACGCTCAATAAATGTCAGTTTACTGTTATTAACTCCGGGACAAGTGGAGCTGCCTTTTCCGTTTCTGGGTGTGAGCTCTGCTGATGGGACCAGGTGGCGCCCGTGGGAGGAAGTTTTTGAGGAGCGGGGTTAATCCGGGTAGTGCAGTATGTGTGTGTGTGGGGGGGCTCTGGCGGTTACGTTAACTCGCTGCGGCTGCACAGCGACCTCGGTGTGTGCGTCTGTCCCGAGCGTGTCACGGCCTGTGCGTGTCAGTAGCCCGGGCTTTGCTGACGCGCTTGCGGAGACCTCACCTGCGCTGGATTTAGATTTCGGCTGGGACAAGAATCTCTGGTTCACCTGACGGATGCGCGGTGTCCGCGCTGTGTACACAAACCCGAGCGAGGCTGCAGTCCCGGGTGCTCGGCCTCCAGCTCATCGAACAATTTGCGCTATTAATGGTTATTTTATTTATATCATTAGAATTGTCCCTCCGGGTCTGTTTACACCAACGTCTGGCCGTCCCAGCCGCAGTGTTTGGACAGGGGATTACACTAATGGATGGCGAGCTGGGAGGGGGGAGAGAAGCGCCGCTGGAAACGGGGCTCCTGGACACCGCGCAGGGTGGGCCTGGGGGGTAGGGGGAGTAGATCGCTCCTGGGCTCGACCTCTGACCTTAGAAGGGAAGGAAACGTGTCTGCCCGCGATAGGGAGCGGCGTGGGGGCTGGAGGTGGCGGCTCCCGGTGCCTCTACCCTTCTCGAAAGGCCACCTTCTAACCCTAGGCGGTCCAGCTTGGATGCGCGCAGGTCAGAAAAGTAAACAAGACCTAGAGCTACCACGTTGGCGGCTGCTTTGATTCCCTTCTGTTGGTGGAAGCCAGCTCTGTGTTTTGGCCTCCAAATCCGGATTATGGCCCAGCCCCAGGCGCCTGGAGGCCAGAGGCGGCTTTAGAGCCACTTTCAAAGAGCGACTGTTCAGCGAGCTTGTAGCTCCCTGAATTGGGGAGGCCTCGTAGCCACAGGTGTGCACCCGCAAACCCACTAAAGTCCAGGAGTAAAACGAAGCTTGTGCACCAACCCAACAGCTGAAAGGGTGGCACATTGGCGTCCAGGACCAATGGAGGGAAGGTTGCCTGTATCTTAACAGCCTTCAGCTTCCCAAGACTGGGTACAAAATTCTTGGTCTTGGAGCCAAGCATCTTTGTTATAGGGCTAGGGGCTGATGTGTAAAAATATCTAACATTTAGTTAGCATTTGTTATGTGCCAGACACATTGTGCTCTGTGATTGTATTCTCCCAGGAGCTGTTATTCTCCCTTTATACAGATGCAGAAATGGCGGCATCAGTAACTTGGGCAACATTTCACAGCTAGTAAGTGGCAGAGCCAGAGCTTTAACCATGCAGCTCTCTGCAGACCTAGGCTGGTAGTACTCAGCCTTTTGTGTTTGGAGTACTGGTTTGGGATCCTGACAATAAGCTAAGGACCCTTTCCTGCAAAGACTAAACAGGGGCATGGGTATCCTGTGTCAACAGTTTGGAGAGCTTCATGGACCCACCCCTTAGGCCTATCTGCAGACCTCTGCAGAGACCTCTAGATTAATAACTGGCTTTACAGGTTATACATGGCATTTGATTTAATGTTTGTGCAGAACTGGGGATTGAATCCAGGGCTGCGCTCCACTGAAATACATCCCCAGACCTTTTTATTTATTTATTTATTTTTATTTTGGGGCTCTCTGAGTCCTCCCAAGTAGCTAGGATTACAGGCATGTCCCAACCTCACCTGGCTTAATGTTAATTTTAAACACAGACTAGGAAGGTAGTACTGGTTAGGGTAGTGTTTGAAGCTGGGTAAGGTAAAGCTACTTGCTGAAGATCAGAAAGCTGGTAAAGGTGGAGATGGGCTTTCAGGTCTTTGGACTCTGAAGTCTTGAGTACCATTTCATCAGCGACCCCAGATCCAGAAAGGCCTCCCTTCCCTTTGACTCCCTATCCCCCTCCTCCAGGAGGACTTGGGACTAGCCCTTTGGAGGATCTGGGTGTTTCTTGGGGGCCTCTGGGAGGTGCAGCACTGGCAGGGGCCCAGCGCCAGGCCGGGGTTGCCCTGTGCTCTGAGGATCGGGCTGCCAGGACGCACGCTCCGGTAAACCGTTTATCTAAAGGCAACTTCTGTTTCTCGTTCGCTGTCTGGAGTTGCCCTGCAGCCAGCAATGAAAAATGCGCCTTTTCCCGAGACTCTGGCGCTGGTGATTTATGTGGGAACCGTCCTCGCCCGTGAGGCCTGGGCTGCTCAGGCTGGCCGAGGGGGTGGAGGGCGGGGGCTGGAAGAGAACCTGGTGCCCTCGCCCTTCCAGCGCCCGCTTTTACGGCGCCCTCTTCCACCCCTACCCCAAAACATTTTACAGCCGCTCCCCCAGGAAGCTGAGCGCTTTATCGCGGTCAAGTAAACACCATTATCCCAGGTCCATTAACACGGCGATTTCGGCGTTGTAAATAGAGCTCGAGAGGGAGAAGAGCAGCCCCCGCGAACTCCCTTGTAAAATGGTGAAGGTTCTCTAAGATTTATGGCCGCTGATTGGCCCCCCAACCTTCCAAGAAATCCCAGTCTTAGCCAAAGTCAGAAGGTGGGGCATTCTCCCAGATTAGAAATCCCACCCCGGGTGTTAGGACTGCCAGGGCGGGAAGTCCTGGGGACCTGTCTAGCCCAGTCATTCATTTTCTTTAAGTCACAAGCCCAGGAATGCTGATTCCTTTCCGGCTGTGGATTCAGAGATAAACTCTTAGCAGGGTGCAGCCTGTGTAAATGGTGCCCACCCCCTGCCCCCGCCCCTGCCCAGGGGCCAGGATGCCTGTGTCCCAGGCTCCTTCCTCATTTGTAAACTGGATAGTGCTTTCAACAGCTACTCAGGCGTCTGCAAAGCACGGGGGACTTGCAATTGGTGGGCACTGCCCCAATACCCTGTGACCTAGGGCAGGCATTTGGCCAGCGGGTTTGGCCTTGCTTCTTTTGCTTCTCTTTCCAAAAGGATGTGCCCAACCTATTTGCTCTCAGGCCAGTCTATAAATATGAAATCAAGTAAGGATGATGGGGCTGGCACACAGCAGAGTGGGTAGTCGGAGTTCACCTCTCTCAGTTTCTATTTCTGCTGAGTACTCAGCGACCTATTCCAGGAAGTTTCTGGTCACCTAGAATGTGGTGTTTTTAACCCCTCAAGTCAATATTTATATAAAAAAGCGGATTTTGAACTAGGAAGGATGGCTCAGTTTGAGTGAGAAAACAAAGGGACAAGTTCTCCAGGCCAAGGGAAGCTGCAGGAGAAGCGCCTCTCCGAACCCAAGGTCACTTTTGGGACACAGTCCACAGGGGGGTGGATCCTTCATCAGCCCTGAGAATTCAGTAACTCTTGCAGGGTGTGGAGGGGGGAGTCACCATCTAGCTAATGGATGCTCTTAGGGAGGAGAGAAAACAGGGAAAAGAAGGTGCTGGAAACCATTTTTGGTTCTTCAGGCATAACTGGTTCTGTCTAGAGCAGGGATGTGTGTGTGTGTGTGTGTGTGTGTGTGTGTGTGTGTGTGTGTGTTTTGTACTGGAGATTGAATCCAGGGGCATTCTACCTCTGAGCTACACCCCAGCCTTATTTTATTTTTTTATTTTGAAACAGAGTCTCTCTATGTTGCTGAGGCTTACCTTGACCCTGTGATCCTCCTAGCTCAGCCTCCCAGGTCCTGGGATTGTAGGCATGCACCATTGCACCCATTTGAGCAGGGACTCTTAACCATGAGTGTGCGTGCACCCACATACCAAGGACCCCTATGGCAGTCTGGTGAAGGCTATAGACCATCCACTTCAGGATATTTTAAAATGCATTAAATAAAATAGATAGGATTATAAAGGAAACCAATAATGTTTACATTCAAATTTCAAAATATTAAAAATATAGAGTGAGTTACAGTAATATGTGTGCTTTTTTATTGATCCATTAAATAGCAAGATCTAGTGGCAGGTCTAACAACATCCATAATTTCAAAGCAGTGACAGGTGTAAATGGAATTTCGAGGTATCTATAGAGCAACAATGTGCTATAACAATATCAGTGATTTCTATTGGTGACCGAATCACAAATACTAATTGTCCTGCTTTGTTTCCTACATTCAGAAGGTATTCAAAATTGTTTTCATACAAAGTGTGAGAATCACTGTATCTGAACTTCACTAGTTAGCACCTGCAGCTAAGTTGGCTGCTTGGGGGATGAAAGGAAGATCCCCTTGAGAGCTGGGCAGTGGGTTGGGAGAGCAGGGATTCAGAGCAGAAGCTCTTCCACCGAGACCCCTTGGAAGCAGAATACATGAACTTGGTGGGCATAGTGGACTGGGGATGCAAGAATACCAGGAAGGAAGCCAGAAAATAGGGCATCTTGGCAAAGGGTCCCACAGTGCTGGCAAAGGCTCTCAAACTTTTGAACTTCAGAAATTAGCTGGTCCCCTATCCTGTCTTGAGCCTATATTTTCACACACACTACTAATGGCAGAGGTAATCCACTGAACTGAAATGTCAATAATTCTCACACTTGCTGATGGTGAGTTCAGGACATAACCACATGGCCAATGCCAAGCCACATTACCATGTCACTTTCCCCTCAACTATAGTCACTGGCTTCTTTTTAGCTTTTAAGTGCTTTGGACTTCTAAGCTCCTCTACAGAGCCTTCTTGAGGTAGCATCTGTGGAGCATGCATTCATTCATTGAATAACTGCTTACCATGGACCAGGCATTGACTTAGATACCATGTAAGATAAAAAAAAATGAGTAAAAGCCAGGTGAAATGACACATGTCTGTAATCCCAGAACTTGGGAGGCTGAAACAGGAAGATTGCAGGTTTATGGCCAGCCTCAGCAACTTAGCTAGACCCTCTGCAACTTAGTGAGACTCTATTTCAAAATAAAGAAAAAAAATAGGGCTGAGAGTGTAGCTCAGAAGTAGAATGCCCTAGTGTTCAATCATCCCCAGCATCAATCAATAAGGAAGGAAGGAAGGAAGGAAGGAAGGAAGGAAGGAAGGAAGGGAAGGAAAGAGAGTTGCTAACCTTAATTTTCACAGATATCCTTTCTCATCTCTACTAATTTTTTTTTTTTTTTTTGGCATTACTGGGGATTGAACTCAGGGACATTCTACCTCTGAGCTATACTTCTAGCCCTGTGTTTTATTCTTTATTTTTGAAACAGGGTCTCACTAAGTCACAGAGGTCTCTAAGTAGCATGAGCTTCAACTCTGACATTACTGTGTGCCTTACTTTGTAGTACCCTTTGTGTCTTCATTGGAGTTGTAGAGCACACTCTCATACATAGCAGGAATTCAGAGTTTACTAAAAACATGGAAGAGAGGAAAGGGAATAGGGATTGTAGAGTCAGATCTGGGTTCCAAGTCTGTTTCTCTTACTTGAGAACTTTGACTTGAGCAGATGAGTAGCCAAGAACCCGGATCCTCCAGTCTCAGCCTCCCAAGTGCTGGGATTACAAGTGTGTGCCACCAGGCAGGCTTCTACCAATCTTAAGTAACCCTGATATTCATCAGACTTCTTTTGACAAAGACTTGATTTTATGTTTGTGCCATTGCCCAAAGGCAAAGAAGTTTAGCAT
>PVLC010001184.1:107500-110000 GCA_004027655.1 Graphiurus murinus | reverse complement strand
TCCCCTTGGAATTGCATTTGTTGGTGTGGAACATACTCCCACATAGAGGTATGGGTGAACCATGGGACATTTAACCAATCTACTGTTGGTAACCACTTGAGTCATTTCATCACTACCTTTTTTTTGAGGGCTTTGTTCCCTAGTCTTTTCCCTTTTTGTTTCTCAAAATATGGAATATAGGCATTTAACATTTTAAGAGATACTGCCAAGTTAGACTTACAAGTTTGTAACAGTTTACAGGCTCATTGAATATGTATAAATAGTGCTTCTTTTACATAGCTTCTCCAATATACATTATTCTCAACCTTTGAAATATTCATCCCTCTATTAGGAACTTATTTATTTATTGCACCCGGCAATATCCTTGCTTTAAAGACCAGAAAACCAGCCAAAAAAATAGTGCATGCCAACCACTCAGGAGGCTGAGGCAAGAGGATTGCAAATTTGAGGCCATCAGGCAACTCAGCAAGATCCTGTGTCAAAATAAAAAATTAAAAAGTCTGGGAATATAGCTCAGTGGTATAGCAACCCTGGTCCAATACCCTGTATGGAAAAAAAAAAAAGTAAACTAAGGTTCTATGTGGACTTTCTATAGTCCACATGCTAATGAAGAGGGATGAGATTCAAATTTGTCTTCTTACTTTAAAACCAAATATTCTTCTTCCCAGGAGTTTTGCATCTTAAGTCCTGCAGCAGACGGTGATGCTTTGTAAAGTGTTGAATTGGTGGTGTGGTATCTGAGCCTTGGAGAAGGATATTCAGGGAATGAAATACTTTTCCAAAGACTCCGGTCTCCCTGCCTGTTCCTATTGCTCCAGTGAGAGTTTGAGGTGAGCTGATGGGGATCTGCCTTGGAGAAGGAACCAGTTGGGGAGATTTTGCATAGGAAGAGATAATGGATTTTAGGGACTTAGGGACACTGGAGAAGAAGAAAAGGTTTCAGGGAAGATGCCAAGGTTTGAACTTGAATGAAAAAAATCAAGCTCAGAGCTAGTTATGGGGAAAAAGATGACAGTATCCATCCACTTTGACATACAGCCTTTGAAAAAACCTGTAGATAAGAATGTTGAGATTCTTAGTTGGAGATTGAGGATTACAACTGAAAAGGAACCTGTAAGGCTAGAGAGCCGGGAGTCCCTGAGGCAGAGGTGATGGCGGGTAGAAGCCATGGCAGGAGATGGACAGAGGCAGAGAGATTGGAGAGTGAGGTGTAGAGAAGGCCAAGGTTGAGGTCTAGAACTAGAGTCATGTTCGAAACCATCAGAAGGAAATAATGCAAAGGGGACAGAGTAGTTGCACTGTGAAAATGAGAGGAGGATGGTAAGGTGTTATCAAAGTCCAACGAAGAATCCCTCCAAAAAGACAGGGTGGCAGGGTGGTCAACAGAAGAAAGGTTGTAAGACCACGAGGAAGAGGACAACTGAGAAAATGTTGGTGATGTGAGGAAAGACAAGAGCATGTTCTAAATTGAGTTACTGGGATCACAAGTAGTGTGAGGTATGGATTAAATAAGCATATATCACCTCTTTACCCATGCGCCTCTGTGGGGTTACCAGTCCCCCACCAGGGCAAAACAATGGGATGCATCATCCTTTCTTCCTGCTGCTCCAAGTCCCAGCTTCCATTCTCTTGCAACTACATATTGCATCAAATCTACTGTTGTTGCTCATTTAAACTACCTTCTTAAGTTAAAATAGGGCTGGGGTGTAGCTCAGTGGTAGAGTGCATGCTTAGCATGGGCAAGTCCCTGGGTTTGATCTCTAGCATCAAAAAAGAAAAAAAAAGTGACAAAAGATTATAATACAAGGTTTTTTGCCCTCTATGACCGTATATAATAGTGGTGTAGTACAAAAGATTCATAGGGAAGGTCCTGGTAATGATGGCAGCAGCAGGAGGGGGGGGAGGATGGATGAGAAAGAGAGAGAGAGAGAGAGAGAGGGAGGGAGGGAGAGAGAGAGAGAGAGAGAGAGAGAGAGAGAGAGAGAGAGAGAGAGAGAGGCTTAAGGTACATCCTGCAGATATAAGAAACTGCACATATCTTAAGTGTACAGCCTGATGGATTTTTCTACAATATATGCTGTGTAACTAGTATCCTGATCCTGGTGTAGAACATTTCTAGCATTTGAAAAAAGCTCCTCCGCTGGGCATGGTGGTGCACACCTATAATCCCAGTACTTGGGAGGCTGAGACAGGAGGATTGAAGATTCAAGGACAGCCTCAGCAAGTGGTAAGACTTTTATCAATCTAGCCAGAGCCTGTTTCAAAATGAAAAGGTCTAGGGGTGTAGCTCAGAGACAGAATACCCCTAGGTCCAATCCCCAGTACTATAAAAAGTAAAATAAAAAGCTCCTCAATGCTTTGGCTGTGATTGTAGAGAACTGGTCAAATTTTGGAGAGAACTCATGGTGGAAATCTTTGGGAGCTGTGGAGGGAATAATTTTATTTTTATATACATTTACCCTCCTAAATTGGCAGACCTGACTTCACTGTTTTGGCTGCT
>PVLC010001184.1:0-102500 GCA_004027655.1 Graphiurus murinus | reverse complement strand
TTTGTCAACTAAGTGTATCTCATGAGAAAAATCCCTGTGCCATGAATTTTACTGCCACACATTATAGGGTCAGATTATTTCCCATTTTGTCCTCCACCCGTGGCTCTCCCGGGAGGCTCAAGTCTGTTTCTCACTTTGAGTCAATAGGAAGTGCATCTCAATGGATTTAATGAGTTGGCAAGATTAACCTTTTGCCTCCATGTGGATGTGGGTGGTGTGGCAGAGAGGGTGGTTTGGGTCAAGACTCACTGAGGGCTGACAGGGGTGAAGGAACCAACATTACACCAGATGATTCTGTCCTGGGTTGGGGATATAGCTCAGTGGTAGAGTGTTTGCCTAGTATGCCTGAGGCCCTGGGTTTGATTCCTAGCAACACACACACACACACACACACACACACACACACACACACACACACACACACACACGGCTGTCCATGCAAATGATTCTGCCCCAAATGATAAGATGTCAGAGCTAGAAGAGAACTGAGATTCATTTATTAATTCAACAAATATTTATTGGATGCCTGCATTTTACTAGGTAATGGGGTCATAGCAGTAAAAGAGAATTTCCTGCTCTATGAAACATCTTAACAATGCAGCTACTAAGAAACCAAGCATGTAGTTCAAGGCTTTTATCATATAGACAAGGAAACTAGGATCATATTTGGTACAGGTAAGTGACAAAACCAGGACCTAAAGTAAGGCTAGACACGGATTTCCAGACTTTTCTTACTTCCTATTTCCTTCCTGCCCCCACATCCTTCTGAGTGGCTTGTATCTGCTTTCATTTTCCTTAGTGACCCATCCCAAACCATCTTTTTACTGAATTGACCTAACTGAGGTCCCCTGAGCTTATTATTTATTGAATCTCCCTGAGCTTGATTATTTATTTTCAAAGATCGAGCAATTTATTCCACATTTATAGATCAACTCCCTCCCTTATTGCTCCTTTCCATTCTTTCCTCTCTTTAAGCTACATTCAAAGACTTACCAATTTCTGCAATTATTATATCTATACTAATGGGTCAAATCCTTGAAGAAATGGGTCATTTTTATAAAGAGTATATGCCGTATGACTCCATTCTCTCTCTCTCTCTCTCTCTCTCTCTCTCTCTCTCTCTCTCTCCCCCTTCCCGTGTGCGTGTGTGTGTGTGTGTGTGTGTGTGTGTGTGTGTGTGTGTGTGTTCCTAGGGATTGAACTTAGGGGTGTTCTACCTCTGAGCTGTACCCCAGCTCTATTATTTTTTATTTTGAAACAGGGTCTCCATAAGTTGCTGAGGCTGGCCTTGAACCTGTGATCTTCCTGTCTCAGCCTCCCAAATATTGGGTTTATATGTGTGTACCACCATGCCCAGCACAACTCCATTTTATATGAGATTCTTTTTTTTTTTTTTTTTTTGTGGTACTGTGGATTGAACTCAGAGGCATTCTACCTCCGAGCTATACCCCCAGCCCTATTTTTTATTCTTTATTTTGAAACCGAGTCTCACTAAGTTGCAGAGTGCCTCACTAGGTAGCTGAGGCTGCATTTTATATGAGATTCTAAAAGGAAATTTTATTTACAGGAAAGTCTAGGACACTCTAGAAAAGGGAAGTGTATCAATAGTTGCCAAGTGACAGAGGCGGGAATTCACTGCAAAGGGGTTCAATAAAGCTTTTTGGAGTGATGAAAAATTCTGTCTCTTGAACATGGTAGTAGTTATTCGGGTATATACATTTGTCAAGCTTGCCAAAGTACCACTTAAAATGGGTGGGTCTTAGTCTGGCACGGTGGCAAGTACTTGTAATCCCAACTATTTAGGAGACTGAGACAGAAGGATCTTGAGTTTAAGTTGAGCCCTGGCAACATAGCAAGATCTTGTCTCAAAAAAAAAAAAAAAAAAAAAAGTGTTTCTTATTGTTTGTAGATTACACACAATGATTTTTACTTTCTATTTTTTGGAAAAGGGAACTTTTGAAACAGGCTTGCTCTCTGCAAAGAGGCAAATAGGATCTGATGAGCAGAGAGTCAGGGTCTAACATGCAAAGACTTAACTAGTATGGGTGACTGTATCCAGAGAGCAAGAGAGGCTAGAAAGACAAGTCTGTTCTTTCCTTTGGTCTCATCTGTTATGATGTAGTAGTGTTCTGCAATGAGTATGATTATGGTATTTAAAGGTTTGTTTTGTTTATTTGCTAGGATAAAAGAAGGGTTGAAGAACAACATGGTCTTTTACATAAAGCCAAATATTCCATATGGTACTCAATTTATATAGCTCTCTTGCTCTGGAGGAAAAACTGTTTAGAATGACTTATGGAGAAGTCTTTAGAGAGGCAGTAAGTATGGGTACAATTCTACTTGATGGCTGATTTAAGAACTTTTCAAGCAGAGTTTTTATTATCCATAATTTTTTTTTGTAAGCTGATTTTAAAACTTATCTATTCCATGTGAAATCAATTCCACTGTTTCGGCATGATGGGATTTCTAAAGGACAGAAACTGAATTCTTAGTCCATCACAATCTAATTTGCCTTGGGGACATTTGATAGGATATTTTCCTGGGGTCTTGACTCAGTTTATCAACCTGCAAACAAGCCTGTCCTTCTCCATGTTTCTGAATATGGACATTTGTGCGCATGTGTGACTGTGTGTTTACAGGTACAGCTTCCTTTTCTCTTCTATGAACTTGGAAGCATCTTCTACTCCTCGAAATGAGAAGTATTCATTTTTACAATAGTCTGTATATACCTGATATGTGATTATCAGGATGTGTACCTGGTCTCTGTGGGTCATTTATTTCTTTCTCCTTTTATAACCTCAAATCGTAATTGAAATTTCATGTTGAAGGGGCTCAGCTAAACACCCTTGGTGTGCAAAACCAAATCCCCCCACAGAAGTACCACAGAGCTGGTAAAACCATCCAGGGGAGTCCAGGCAATAGTTAGTTCACTGAAGTTACCCAGTTTTTCTCCAGCCTCACCCCATTCTCAGGATGATGGACATTGCATTTTGGGGAGTGATTCATATAGGACTTAATCCTAATAACACCTTAGATTTGCTGGGCACTTTACGCATTTCATGGTATTTTCACACATATTATCCTCCTAACCAACCTGGGAAGCATATTGGACAGATTTTATCCCCATTTCATTGATGAAAAACCCAGGCTCAGAGAAGATATGAGATTTGCCCAAGGTCATAGAGTGAGTCAGCAGCAGAATTGGAACAAGGACCAGCAGCCATGGATGATTCACTAAACAAGAAGAGAATAGAAAGCCTTTAGAATCACCATAAAAGGATTAATCAGACAAATGGATAAGTAGGGCAGTCATGATTTATTGAGTACCTACTATACACCCAGCATTATAAGAGGTGCTTTATGTATAGTATCATATTCATAGTCATGTGAGGTTTTGATTGTATGGGAAAAGTGCGTTTTTATTATCCAATTTACAGAAGAGGAAATTAGGAGTCCCTAAGGATGAGTAACTTGTTCAAGGCACTAAGAGGAAATCAATTCACTATTCTTTGTATTTTATTGTTATTTATTTAGTTGACAAAAATTATATATATTTATGGTATACAACATGATATTTTGATATATGCATACACTATAGAATGGCTACATCCAGCTAATCAACATACCAATTTCCTCATATATGTTTTTATGTGTGTGTATGGAAACACTTAAAGTCTACTCTTTTAACAATTTCCAAGTATATAATATGTTATTCTTTTTTTTTTTTTTTTTTTTTTTTTTCGGTACTTGAGATTGAACTCAGGGGCATTCTATCTCCGAGCTATACCCCCAGCCCTATTTTTTATTCTTTATTTTGAAACAGGGTCTCGCTAAGTTTCGGAGTGCCTCACTAGGTAGCTGAGGCTGGCCGCGAACCCAGATCCTCCGGTCTCAGCCTCCCGAATGCTGGGATTACAAGCGTGCGCCACCACGCCCGGCTAATATGTTGTTCTTAACTACAGTTACCATGTTGTACAATAGATCTTTTGTTCCTCCTATCAAACTGAAATTTTTTATCCTTTCACCAACATCTGCCCAACTCCACAGTTCTACCTTCTGCTTCTGTGAGTTAGACTTTTTAGATTATCTGTAGAAGTGAGATCGTGTAATATTTGTCTTCCTGTGCCAGGCTTACTTTACTTAGCATAATGACCTCCAGGTTTGTTTGTGTTGTCACAAATGATAATTTTCCTTCTCTTTAAAGGTTGAATAGCATTCTATTGCACATATATATTATATTCATTTATCTATTGATGGGCACTTAGGTTGATTTTGTATCTTGAGTATTGTGAATAGTGCCATAATGAACATGGCAGCACAGATGTCTCTTTGACACACTGATTCCATTTCCTTCGGATGTACACCCATTGGTGAGATTGTTGAATCATATGAAAGAACTAGGAGACACAGCAGCTTTTGAGATCTTATATGATTCTCTTTAAATGATCCTTTACCTACAGTGCAATTGAATTTGCTTTGGTTAAATAAAAGAGGCCCCCCCAAAGTTGTAAGCTGCTAAAGAAACATTAGAGGCAACCACATAGAAAGAAAGAAAAAACAAGAACCTTTCATGATTCATGATCTTTACTCTGTAAGGGGATTAATTTTCTACATTGGAATACTCCCACCATTGATAGTTGCAAGATGCCCATGATGAAAGAACATGATAGACTGGAGTGGTGGGGTTCTAGCTGCCCTGAATCTTGGTGGAGGATTGTGTAGAGATGCATGCTGTCCTTTCTTCTCAGTGTGCTGATTTAGTAGTCAGTATGTGAAAAAAAAAAAGAGGGGCTCTCTTTCCTGGAGCCTCCTAATTAGGAAGATGCTTTGTTGCATCTTCTAGAAGACATTCAACTGGAAAAATATCATTTTGTTTCTAAGAGCATAAAGAATAAATTTCAAAGTGTCCCCCAAACTGGATCTATCACTGCAACTGACAACATCATTGCTGTTTTTGCAATTTCCATTGTCCAAAATAGTTCAATGTGGTGGTTTTACAACATAGAACAGGGTAATAAGTATTTTTGAAGGATGAGAGTATTAGGTACATTCCGTTGGATACAGCAGGTAAGAAGTTGGTATGCACTCTTTACTCAATATCTTTTCCCTTTCCCACACTGCTATTTTCTTTCTTTTTTAAAATTGGTACATTGTAATCATACATCTTTGTTAGGTACAAGCTGATAAAGGCATACATGCACACATTTCTCATTTACCCCTTCCCCAATTCCCACCCCACTCCCTTGTGCTCCCTCCTTCTCAAGTTCAGTTTAGTGATTGACTTCGATGTGTTCATGAAAGTACATCATGCTCATTAGGTTGCTCCTCCCTCCCCCCATCACCTTCCATTAAGTCAAATTCTTTGTTCACCTAAGGATTCTCCTTCTTCATCTGGAGTCCCTCTTATGTCCCATTTTCTCCCTAACTTCCACATATTAGGGAGAGCATATGATTTTTTACTTTTCTTGACTAACTCATCTCACTTAACATAATGTTTTCCAGTTCCATCCATTTCCCTGCAAATAACACGATTTTGTTCTTCTTTATGGCTAAGTAAAATTCCATTGTGTACATACCACATAGTTTTGTAATCTATTCATCTGTTGATGGACATCTTGGTGGTTCCATAGTTTGGCAATTGCAAATTGTGCAGCTATAAACATAGATACACATGCATCAGTCGGATCCTACACTGCTATTTTTCAATAGATCCTTCATAACTAGGAGCTCCCTTATCTTCCCAAACTTATTTTCCATATGGTTCCTCAATCGAAACTCCTCTCACAGGTTAGGTCAAGTTTCCTTGCTTTTGTCCCTCCCCCACAGGATACAAATCCCTCTCTCAATTCCCCTTGGGAGAAATGCCTTTTCTGCCTTTCCCAATCTTTTCCTTCCTCCAAGGTCTACTTTAGACCAGCGTCCTCCATCAAGCCTTCCCTGACAGCTCCTGCCCAGTTCCCTCTTCCTTCTCTGACCTCTTTAGTACACAATAGTATGTGATAATAATAGCTTCCATTGGCCCTCAGTGGGCCAAAGCACTGTACTCACGTTTGACTTTAACAAGCTCTTGAGGTTGGTAAGAAGAATATTCATTCTTGTCCCTTCAGAGAGAATGAAAAACTAGCCCACTCTCACATTGCAAAACTGGGACATCAGTCCAGGCTCATGAAGTCCAAAGCTTCTCCACTACAGCTTTTTGTCTCTATCTCATATCTTTATACCTCAATAGTGCCTGATTCAGTATTGATAAAAATTAGATGCTCCAATAACTATTTTTTTTTGGTACTGGAGATTGAACCTAGAGGCATTCTACCTCCAAGCTATGCCTCCAGCCTGATTTTATTTCTTTATTTGGAAACAGGGTCTCACTAGGTTTGTTAGAGCCTCCCTACATTGCCGAGGCTGGCTTTAAACCTGTGATCCTCCTGTCTCAGCCTCCCAAGTACTGGGGTTACAAGCATGCACCACCACACCCGGCTCCAACAACTATTTTGTGGTTTGCTGTATTGACCTGGTCAGATCGTCATCTCTCCTCCTAGGTGCCATCTGCCTCCAACTCAAAGTGACTGCTTCTTCTTGTCATGAACCATGAACTTGGAGGAGGGAACATCTACCAAGCACCGGAGGTGGAAAGTTCCCCTCTTCAGACAGCATCTGTGATGGAAGCTGTAGTTGGGAGGTGGGACTGGGGTCTGTTCTTCAGGGATGCTCTCTGTGAGGGCCCTGGTCTCCTTAAAGAGCGAGGGGAAGGAGCTCTGTAAAGCACAACAGAATGAGGACATGATTTCACTTGCTTGTTATGAGAGTTTTTTGGTTTTTTTTTTTTTTTTTAAGAACTAAAGAAAAGGGGGTATTTAAAAAAAACACTAGTAGAGAAAATCTTTTTCCTTTAGCTGAGTGATATTTCATGCCTGCTCATATCGTTGTGTCAGTCTTTGAAAAATGAAAAACTAAAGCAGTCTCTTTTCTCATTAGACAAAAGTAAGAACTGGGTGTTTCCCTAGCAGGAGACCCGAAAGTGATGAGTGAAGCGATAGGATGGAAGCTGAGTCACTGCACTGGGAAGGGGGAGGTCACAGCTCTCTCCCGAGCTTTCAAAGCTGGCAAATGCACTTAGGGCCATAGTTACACACACCTGTTGGCTGCAGCCAGTGCTGGTGTTGTCAGCACTTGGGACCCGGCTCAGGGAGAATCTCCAGCTGCCTTTAGTTCTTTCAGAATGGATCTTATCCAGACCAGGTGGGTTAGTGTTCTGTTTTGTTTTTTAATTTTAATTTTTGTAATTTTTTTGGTGGTACTGCAGATGGAACCCAGGGGCATTCTACCTCTGAGCTACATCCCCAGCCCTATTTTTAATTTTGAAATGGGGTCTCGCTAAGTTGCTGAGCCTGGCCTCAAACCTGCTATCCTCCTATCTCAGCCTCCCAAGTACTGGGATTATGGGCATGAGCCACCACATATAAGCCCTGTTTTATTGATTAATAACTTTAAAAGAGTTTTCAAGAAGTTACAAAATTGCAGAGATTTCCTGTGTACCTCTCACCTAGCTTTCCTCAATGATATCTTAACTATTGTTGCTTGTTTTTACAGTAGAATTTAAGCACAATTTTTTTTTTTATTGTCTCTTTTGGTTCTGGGTGATAATGAATTCACTAGGTTCATTTTTGGGTGATGTCTATCAGTCACCTTAGTTGCTTTCCAGTGGCAGCTGAGGCTACAGTCATCTGAAGGTTTCTTCACTCATGTGCAGCCGGGCTGGTCAGGCATCTCTTTTTCCTTGTGGGCAGCCCGGGCTTCCTGAGAGCAGAGCGGTCTCAGCATGATCCGATTTCTTATTTGGAAATTGGCTTACTGCAGAGCAATGGTTCTAAGAGGCCTGAGTGGAAGCTGCAAGGTCTCATGTGATCTAGTCTTAAAAGTCCTAGACCGCTTCTGGCACATTCTATTGATCAAGCACTAAAGCCAGCCAGATTCAAGGAAAGAGGAGTGGAACTCCACATCAAAACAGGAGAGTGCTCGAGCTGGGTATGGTGGCACACACTTGTAATTCCAGCATTTGGGAATTACAGAGACCAGAGGATCCGGGTTCACGGCCAGCCTCAGCTACTTAGTGAGGCCCTCTGCAACTTAGTGAGACCTTGTTTCAAAATAAAAAATAAAAAATAGGGCTGGGGGTATAACTCAGAGGTAGAATGCCCCTGAGTTCAATCCCCAGTACCACAAAAAAAAAAAAAAAAAAAAAAAAAAAAAAAAAAAAAAAAAAAAAAAAAAAAAAAAAAAAAAAAAAAAACCAAACAAAAACAAAAACCAGGAGAGTGCTCACTTTGGCAGTACCTATATTAAAATTGGAATGATACAGAGAAGATTAGCATGGCCCCTGCACAAAGATGACATGCAAATTCTTGAAGTGTTCCATATTTTTACAGCCAAATTATGGAACCAATCTAGGTATCCATCAACAGATGAACGGATAAAAAAATTATAGGATGAATGCACAATGGAATTCTACTCAGCAATAAAGAAGAACAAAATTATATCATTTGCAGGTAAGTAGATGAACTTGGAGGGAGATTAGCCGATCACAGAAAATGAAGGGCCATATGCTTTCTCTCCTATGTGGAAGCTAACGAGAAAGTCAGGATACAAGAGGGACTTTAGATAATGAAGGAGAAACCCCAGCGGAGAGATGGAGAGAGTCTAGGAGAGGGTGGTGGTGGTGGGGATAGAGAATTAGTGAAGGAAACATTTCCACTGACAACTATGTACATATGTGAAATTATCAATGCCAATTTCAGTATCATGTATGGGGAAGGGAAGGGAGTGGGGAGGGACCTGGTGGGGGAGAGCCTACTAAGTGCTGTGTGCACGTATGTCCCTATCACTGAACTACATTATGATGTGAGACTACAATACACCAATAAAAGTATATTTTAAAAAATGAGAAGTAGCAATAAAGTTGACATCTCTCTGTAACCCAGCACAACCTCCCTGCAGTTCGTTGTTTACTGAGTGGACAGCATGCTAAGGAAGAGATCATTATAGCCATGGTGAAGGTCATTAGTAGGATAAGTCCTTATGTCTGATTGGCCCCATGAGAACTTTCATCCAGTCACAGTGTCACACCACCAGTAGGCAGTATATGTTCAATATATTTGCCTGAAGGAACAACAGAATCTCCTTCTCAATCTACATGTAGTGAGTAGAAATAAGCAAGACAGTAGTGACTATCTCTGTGGGCTTTAGCATGCACCCTGGGATTGGCTTTGCACTGCTGCAGCTTTTAGTCTCCAAAAAGGCTAGAATCCCTCGAATACATATTTTTTGCTGTATCTATGTCTGTTATAAAGGAATCTTCTTGGAGTAGATAGGGCAGGGTGCTATGAGGGATACCAAGATGACTGAAGGTTGCCTCCAGCTCTCAGGAATGCTGATGATAATCCCTCTTCGCCTTTCTGCTACGTTGTTATTTTCCAGACTGGGTATTAAGTATGACTGAAAAAAATGGAGAGACCCTAGGTGGTGAGGGAAAATGGTTAGAAGAAGCAATTGAGTGATTGCCATGACTATTGTGGTTAAAATAGTTTTGTGCGGTTATTCTGAGAGGGAGTAAGTAGCTTGCTCCAGAACAGCCACCTTTATGTGACCCTTCTGCAGAGAAACATCCCTTCTGGTTTTCTTATAGGTGGAGAGCAAGGAATGCAGTTAGAATCCTGACTTTTTTTTTTTTCTTTTCATTATCTTCTGTGTCCAGATGTCAAATCATGTGAGGAACAATTCATTGAGCAATATTGCCTGGGAAGAAAGAAAGCTTCATTGAGGGGTGGGAACATCCAACCTATGGTGGGTGGAGGTGGGGAAGCCTTTTAGGCAGGAGCACAATGAATGAACTTCAATGGAGCTGGAAAAGCACAGGAAATGCTAAGAATGAATCGTGGGCTGCTCGAGTTGAGGGAAAGGCTCAAATTGACCAACTAACCAGGTTTGTGTATTGACCATGCTTCCTGTGATCCTCCTCCTCAGGTTAAAGATGATTATAGTTCCAGTCCTGAGGTTCCTGGGGGAAGAAATTCAGTGGGGAGTAAATTAGGTAGGAAATGTAAAACAGGCATGTCTAACAATAATGAAATAATTGGATGAAAGGGCTCCACCTGGAGGCCTTTTCTGGTGGTGGTAGGGGAAAGTGGAACCCAGCCGTGTTCAGGTAGTGGTCTTATGGCACAAACCTATTTATTTTGATCTTTAATTTATCTGAACATTGCTTTGTATGTTGCAGTGTACATTTATTTCATATCTCTTGTCAGATTTACAGCTAACTATTTCCCTTTTTTGATTTCTTGTAAATGATACGTAAAAAAAAGAAAAAAAAAACTTCTGGTTGCTCATTGCCATTATGTAGAACTATTAATTTTTGCATCTGATCTTGTAGCGTGCATGCAATCTTGCTGAAATTACTTATTAGTTTTAGGAATTGTCTCTCTGTGCATGTGCTAATGTGTCCATTTTGTTTGTTTTTTGTAGATTCTATAGGATTTTCTATGTAAAGAATCATGTCATCTGTGAATAATAAATGTTATTTCTTCCTTTTCCTATGTTGATGCTTTTTGAAAATTGAATTGGTTAGATCCTCAGTGCACTGTTAAGTAGGAGTGGCAAGATTACATATTCTTAGCCGGGCATGATGGCACACGCGTGTAATCCCAGTACTTGGGAGGCTGAGACAGGAGGATCCAGGTTCGGGGCCAGCCTTTGCTACTTAGTGAGGCCCTCCACAACTTAGTGAGACCTTGTTTCAAAATAAAGAATAAAAAATAAGACTGGGGGTGTAGCTCAGATGTAGAATGCCCCTGGGTTCAATCCCATTTCTGAAAAAAAAAAAAAAAAGATTACATATTCTTGCCACATTCCTGATTGTAAGGAGAAAGCACCTGGCTTTTCATCATTAGTATAATTTTAGCTGTAGATGTTTCTTTCAGAGGTATTATAAAAATATCAGGTTGAGGATGTTCTTCACTATTCCTAGTTTTTTTATTTAAAAATATATCAGAGATTAAAGTTATATTTTATTAAATCATTTATTTGCATTTCTTGAGATGACTATATGGGTTTTCTTTTGTCTTTTATTGATATACTGAATTGCACTGATTTTTTAATGTTAGATCAACCTTATATTCCTAGGTTGAACTCCTCTTGATTTATGATGTCTTTGTTTGGTTTTGGTATCACGATAATGCTGGCCTCATAGAATGAGTTGAGATATTGTCCTAATTTTTCCATTTTCTGGAAGAGTTAGTGTAGAATTAGTATTACTTCTTTCCTAAATGTTTGGTAGGTTTTACCACTAATCACTAGGGAAATGCAAATCAAAACCACAGTGAAATTTCACCACATCACCATTTATGTGTGCTATAAAAACAAATAGGTGTTAGTGAGGATGTAGAGAAGTTGGAACCTTTGTGTCCTGTTGGTGCAAGTGTAACACAGTGGCAAGTGCGGCCACTATGAAAATGATATGATGACTTCTCAAAAAATTTAAAATTGAATTACCATATGATACAGAAATTCCACCTCAGAACATATATCTAAAAGAATTAAAAGAGGGTTCTGATATTTTCACATCCTTATTCATAGCAGAACTATTCAGAATTGCCAAGAGGTGGAAGCAATCCATTGAGGAATGAACGGATAAGCAAAACTTGGTATATACAAATAGTGGATATCATTTAGCCTTAAAAAGAAAGGAAATTCTGGCACAAGATGCAACATGGATGAGCCCTGAGGATATTATGCTAAGTGAAATAAGCCAGTCATAGAAAGACAAATACGGTATGTTTCCACTTACATGAAATATATAGAATAGTCAAATTCATAGAGACATAAAGTAGAATGTTGTTTTTTAGGGATTAGAGAGAGAGAAGAGAATAGAGAATTGTTATTTAATGGATATAGAGTTCCAATTTTGCAAGTTAAAAAAGTTCTGGAGTTTGGTTGCACAGTAGCGTGAATATACTTAACATTACTGAATTATACACTTTGAAATTGTTAAAGTGGGCCACGTGTGGTGTCACATGCCTGTAACCCCAGTACTTGGGAGGAGGAGACAGGAGGATTGCAGGTTCAAAGTCAGCCTCAGCAATTTAGTGAGACCCTGTTTCCAAATAAAAAATAAAATAGGGCTGAGAGTGTACCTCGGAGGAAGAATGCCCCTGGGTTCAATCCCTAGTACACACACACACACACACACACACACACACACACACACACACACACTAAAATAAGCCAGGCGTAGTGGCCCACGCTTGAAATCCCAGTACTTGGGAGGCTGAGACAGGAGGATCGCAGGTTCATAGCCAGCCTCAGCTACTTAGTGAGACCCGGTTTCAAAATAAAGAATAAAAAATAGGGCTGGGGGTATAGCTCAGAGGTAGAATGCCCCTGAGTTCAATCTCCAGTACTGCAAAAAAAAAAAAAAAAAGGCTAGAGGGCTGGGAGTGCAGCTCGGAGAAAGAGTGCCCCCAGGTTCAACCCCCAGTTCTGCTAAATAAATAAATAAATAAATAAATAAATAAATAAATAAATAATTATTAAAATGATAAATGTCATAAAATTTTACCACAACAAAAATTCATGACAAAATACAAAAAGGATCACAAAGCAAAAAGATAAAAAATGAGAAGTCTTCTAACAATGCCAACATTTTTTTTGGAAAAGAAATATGTTCCTCTAGAAAGTCCATTCTCAAACATGTATTTTTCTAACCATATAATTAGAAATAAAACAAATGGTATTAAAAACAATCTTCCATGTCTCTGCTTAAATTTTGGAGCATATGTAATAGTTATAATAGCTATTTTAAGCCCTTCTCTGCCAGATCTAACATCTGTATCTGTTCTATGTCAATTTCAATGGATAATTTTCTCTCCTAGCTATGGATTATATTTTCCTGATTTTTTTGATGCTTGGTCATTTTTTTTAAAAACTTGATTTCAGGCATTTGAATTTTATCTTATTAGGTTCTTGTATTTTTATATTCCTATAAATGTCCTGGAGCTTTGCTCTTTTGGGTTGTTTTGTTATTGGCGCTTTGTTCTAAGTGATTTGGTTAAGTCTCTTGGAAACAGTTTGAACATTTTAGGCCTTAAACAAAAAAATAAAAGCCAAAAGCTTTGTTAGGCAGCAGTAGAACAATGTTCAATCTAGGACTAATCAGTCCTACTTGCTGAGGCCATTCTCTTTTGTATACTCCATCCCTCATGAGGTTCCCAAGTCTGGCTGGTGGAAACATACACTATTCCCAGCCGGTGGCCATTTGGCCCATTTTGCATGGATCTTTCTCTTGCCTCAGACAGTTTCCTTATATGTATATGCTTATCAGTCCTCAGCTGAATACGTGAGTGGAACCTCCCTGCAAACCTCTGCAGCTTCCTCTCTCTGTGCAAGTCTCTCCTTTCTTGTACTCTGTCCTAAAACCTCTAGCAGCCAGGATCTCCCCAGGATCTCCACTCTGTATCCTCCACTCATGGAGACTGCCTGGCTTTGCCTGGGTTATCTCTCTTGTGTGTGGCCTGGAAACTCTCTTAAAGCAGGAAACTGAGCTGAGTGTGACGGCACATGCCTGTAATCCCAGTACTTGGGAGGCTGAGATAGGAGCATTGCAGGTTCACAGCCAACCTCAGCAAGTTAGTGAGACACTGTTTTAAAATAAAAAATCAAAAGGGCTGGGGGTGTAGCTCAGAGGTAGAGTGCCCCTGGGTTCAATCCCCAGTACCAAAATAGAAAAGCAATAAAACAGGAAAATTGTTGTACTTCATTTGCTTCACGTCTCTCAGGGATCCCTGTCCTGGTGACATCTAGTGTCTTTCAAACTGTTATTTAATACATTTTATCAATGTTTTGCATTGTTTCAGGTGGGAGGGTAAGCTGATCCCTGTTATTCCATCTTGGCCTGAAGTAGAAGTCTGTGTTCAAATCTTAAAGCACACTTCTACCTAAAAGTTATTTGTGTATTTTAGACAATTAAAATCATTGATTTATATGTTTATCAAATAACACTATAGTTTTATTCCGCTGAAAACGATTCCCAACCAAGCAAATTCCCCTTTGCTTTAGTAGCAACCCCACTGCGGACTCTAAGACGTCAGAACAGAGCTGTATCTGAATATAAACCGAGCTGCAGTAAATCACTGTGTGTGTGTACTTCCCTGTGACTGCTGAAACACAACTACAGTTCTAGGTATAGCCACTTGAACCAGAGCAGCCGCACTAAATCTTTGCCTCACTCAAGGATGGCCATTCTGTGGTTTGCTTTACAGCTGACACGTCAAAGACATTATAAGGAAGAAGATGAAACTCAAAGGTAAGATTTATAAACACATGCTCCCTGCTCTTAGATTAAGTGTCCCCGAAGACTTCAATCTAAAGTGGGTCTCTCTAAGTCAGAGTCCTGACCAGGCACATGCTGATGTCTTCTGCTTGGATACCAGTGGGAACCATTAAGTGACTATGTAAATCTGACGCTAGTGAAGCCCAAGCATTTATTTGATAGTGTCGAGTGGAGGGGAGGTACCACATTTGGAGCAGTAACAAAAACTTCCTGTAGAGACATGTACTGAGAGGTATTAAAGTAGAAGTGCTCTATAGAAACAGAGCAGATTTGAGAGCCTGGATTCAGATCCTATCGGTGACAATTATAGCTGTGTAACCTTGGAGAAGTCACTTAACTTTCTTGTCTTAGTTTTCCAGGGTGCTACCTCATAGGGTGGTTGTAAGAACTAAAATGATGTGTGCAAAACACTTAGAATCGTGTCTGGATATAGTGAGCTCCACGTACATGTTAGCTATTCATATCATCATCATCATCGTTATAGAGAATTATATGTGCAAAGACAGGAAGAGATATAGGGATATAGATTATATGAACCATCAACAGGAATCTGAGCTGGGCTTTGAGCATAGAAAGAATTTCAAATGATGGAAATGGGCAGTGATTCTGGATGTAGGAAACAGAATGAGCTAGGTCCAGAGGAAAAAACGGTTGAAAAATGTTTTATGTAAAAGGTAGTGCAGCTGGAGCGCAAGATATTGCTGGGCGGTAGAGAGTGATAAGGCTAGAAGGGAAAAATAACATGGTTTGGCAAATGAGGGATGCAGCAAATGAGGGAGAAGGAGGTGTGCATAACCCAAATGAAAGCTGGACATCACGTGACCCAGGCTCAATGCAGCAATGAACTAAAACAGTCTAACATCCAAATTTTTTTTTCTTTTTCTTTTTGGCACTGGATTTGAACCCAGGGGAATTGTACCTCTGAGCCACACACCCATCCTTTTTATTATTTTTTAGTTTGAAACAGGGTCTCACTAAGTTGCAAAGATAGCCTTGGACTTTTATTCCTCCTGTCTTAGCCTCCCAAGTACTGGGATTACAGGTATATGCCACTGCACCCAGCTCATCCAAAAGTATTTTAAAACTAACTCAAAATTTTACTTGTAATTCTCCAAAAACATTAAAAACAGCCGGGCGTGGTGGCACATGCTTGTAATCTCAGCATTTGGGAGGCTGAGACTGGAGGATCCAGGTTCTTGGCCAGCCTCAGCTACCTAGTGAGGCACTCCGAAACTTAATGAGACCCTGTTTCCAAATAAAGAATAAAAAATAGGGCTGGGGGTATAGCTCGGAGGTAAAATGCCCCTGAGTTCAATCCCCAGTACCCCTCCCCCCTCCAAAGCATACAATTCATAAGATTTAAGAATAATTCTTAAACTTTCCTCTCCTCAGCAATTCTTAGATATCATCCACTCTGGAGTTTCTCACGCTTAACCTCTCCCTCCCCACTTCTGCCCTGGAACTCTCTCAGAGCCCTCATTCCCCAGGCCCGTGGGTTTTGCTCTCCTCTTTCCCTTCTACCTCTTCAGTCCTGTCCTTGTTTATCCATTCTCTTGATTTTGAATTATGAATCCTAGGAATTGTCCTGAAATAAGCAAAACTCTCCTAGGAGAGCAGGCTTAGCCAAGCCATCAAAGACAATGGTCCTCTTCATGGATGGGTGGGAAGGAGGTTGGGGACGTTCTCATGTTAATACATTTTTAAACTCACCACACACACACACACACTCATAATAACAAATAAAGATGAGAAACTCCAGTATTCTCATTTTTCTGAGGAACTCAAGGCTCAAAACCATTTATTAATTAATTGTGGACCTTAAACAAAACATTTAATTAATTTTTAACCTCTATTTAACTCTTACTGTTATCAGTGCAAACTCTCCTGGTAAGAGAGTCTGTTTCCTGTTGCTTATAACTCAATACTGCAGACTGGGAGAATTATAAAAAAAAAAAAAAAAAAAAAAGAATCTTATTTTGATTCCCAGTTCTGGTCCAAGCCTAAGGGGCTGCATCTGCTGATGGCTTTATTGGAAGAATCCTGAGTCAATATAGGACCCTACGTGGCAAGGGACAGGAAGCATGTTCACGTGTGTATCCTCTGATCTCTCTCCCTGTTCTTATAAAAGCTGCCAGTATCAAATCATGAGGATCGAGCCGGGCGTGGTGGTGCACGCTTGTAATCCCAGCATTTGGGAGACTGAGACCGGAGGATCCGGGTTCTCGGCCAGCCTCAGCTACCTAGTGAGGCACTCCGCAACTTAATGAGACTCAAAATAAAGAATAAAAAATAGGGCTGGGGGTTTAGCTCGGAGGTAGAATGCCCCTGAATTCAATTCCCAGTACCGCAAAAAAAAAAAATCATGAGGCTCCACCTTGATGACCTTATCTAATCCAAATTACCTCCAAAAGGGTGTACTTCTAAATACCATAGTCAGGGGTTTTAAACTCCAACATAAGTTTTAGAGGAGACAAACCATAGAGCTTTCTCTCCTCTAGCTCTGTTCCTCTGCCCAGCCCAAGTCCTCTACTCCCCTGCCTCAAGACTTTCCTGCCTCCCATTCCAAGGACTACACTGGTCTAGACATTTTCAACAGGCCCCAGTTTGACTGAAGCAAACCTGGGAGGAAGGGGAGCTTCCAGAAGAAACAGGGAGGGGGATCTGTATTTCTAGGTGCCGGAGGTGATGATGCTCTGACTCCAGCAGGCCCCTCCCGAGGCTCCAGCAGCGCCCTCCACGCTGTTTACAAAGTGGCGTCGAAGTCTGGGCTGTGGTGGAGAGTCCTGTCAGAGCTGACGAGGATATAGCATTTGTGGGAATTCTGTGACTCAAGAGGCGAAAGGTCAGTTTCTTTTCATTGACAGTGTTCTTGCTGCCTGAGGGTTTATCTCTGGGAATCTTGACTGGTTTCCAGGGTCAGGCTTCACCTCCATTGTTATCTGGAAGCACAGGAACAGCCCTTTTGTCGTGCCAGACTGGGCTAGGTTAGATGTTGGACCCCATTCCCCAGGCCCTTCCCCCACAAATGAAGTTCTACATTTTTCCAAAACAGCGGAAAGAGGATTTTTAAAAACACAATGCCGCTCATGCTCCTCTCCTCTGTATGCATTTGTGCCTGACTCACCTTCCCCTCCACACTTCATTTTCTCTCCGATGCCACAGAACTACCCAGGAGTGTGATCTAACATCGGAATGCACCCCAGAGCTTGTGGACACGCCTGGGATCCCCTGCAAACACTTGTCTTTCACTCGTTGCCATCCACATAAAGGCCATGCGCACGCACCACCTGAACCCATACAGGACTCCACCAGCCCACAGCCACACTGAAAGTGGATTCAAGTTACACGCTTGCTGCTTCTACCTTGGCTCTCACAATCCCTCCTGGAGGACTGTGTGCACCAGGCCCGTTCACTCCTGGCAGAGCCAACATTTGTATTCACAGCAAAAACATACCTTTAGATTCCTAAGAAATAAATGGCAACCGAGAAGGGAACCAGGGCAGCCGAAAGAATGAACCTTCCTCATTTGTCCTAAAGCAAAGCAACTGGCATTGTTTTTTTGTTTTTGTTTTTGTTTGTTGTTGTTGTTTTCTGTGTGGTACTGGGGATTGAACACAGGGCATTCTATCTCTGAGCTACACTCCTAGCCCTATTTTATTTTTTATTTAGAAACAGAGTCTCATTAGGCTGTCCTAGAACCTGAGATCCTCCTGTCTCAGCCTCCCAAGTACTGGGATTACAGGTGTGAGCCACTATGCCTGTTGCAAAGGGATCTTTTGAGCTATCTCAGTGTGCTGGGTTCTGGTGTAGACTCTTACAATAAGGCCTGATTCAACTCCAAGCACCCAGAGCAGCAATCTCCTCCCCGGCAGCGTCTGCTGGGTTCCTCCAGCTGTCTCCGGGGCAATTCTCCCTAAATGCAAACTATTAGCATTTCCTGTTAAAACATTTCTAATAAATAAATGAATACATCATCTTCCCAACCCAAAGCAGGTCTGTGAGCCACGTAGGAGCTACTCTGGGCTGAGGATCGACGTGGACCACCCAGCACCAGCCCACTGGCCCAGGGCCAAGGCTGCTTTTGTTTGAATTCCTGTATGAGTAACTGCTCGAGCTGACGCCAGCCAAATTCAGTGAAATATTATTTTTAATATTAAATAAATAGATGGTGGGGTGTGTTGATCTTTTTTTCTATTTCCCTCAGTAAATTGCAGAATTGCAATCCAGAAAGTCGGCTCTTGTATCCACATTTCCTCAGATAGCAGAAGGAAGGTTGACCTTCTCTTTGACCTTCCTCATGGAGCACTTACTCCCCAAGAGACAGAGAAGTCCCAGTTGGTGTTGACAGGACCCTATTTGGAGTAAGCTGGGACTTCAAATGGTAACAAAACTCGTAAAGGATCACCAACCATTTTTGTTAATTTTTCTAACTGTTTCCTTTCAATATACAAAAAACACATGCTCTTTATATAAAAATCAGGAAGCACAGATAAACACAGAGTTGAAACGAACTCCCCAGTAAGAGATAATTACTGCCAAATTTTGGTGAATACGCTTCCCAGCTTTTTACATGTTCGTGTGAACATTTCACACTCAGTGTATGTTGATGTGATGAAAATGGACTCATACTGTACATATGTGTATATTTTACGTGGAATTAATTTGGGGCATCTCTTTTATTCCTAAAACTCTAATCTTAAGGGCTATATAATATCCTATCATATGAATATGTCACAGTGGACTCCATGCATCTCCCCTTGTTGAATATTAAGGTCCCCCCACCCAAGTTTTGGTATTATAAACAAGACTCCAGGGGGGAAAATCCTTATAGCTAAATCTTTGCTTTTTTCCTTAATTATTTTCTCAGAATAAAGTTCCAAGACAGAATTTTAAGGCTTTGGTTACATAGTGCCAAACTGCCTTCTGCAATGATTGTAATAGTTTACATCACCACCAGCAGAGAATCTAAATGCATTCTCTCTCTCTCTCTCTCTCTCTCTCTCTCTCTCTCTCTCTCTCTCTCTCTCCTTCTCTCTTCTTTCTTTCTTGTGTGTGGTACTGGGGATTCGACCCAAGGGTGTTCTACCTCCGAGCTACACCCCCAGCCCTTTTGCTGTTTTGTTTTGAAACAGGATCTTGCTAAGTTGCTGAGAGACTGGTCTCAAACCTGCAATCCTCCTGTCTCAGAGTTCCAAGTATTGGATTACAGGCGTGCACCATCACACCTAGCAATTTCTCCCTCTCCTACCTCTGCCACACTGCATATTATTCTTCAGAAAACACCTTTGCTAATTTGTAAAGGGGAGAAGAAAAAAGCATTCAACCTCAGACATTTAACAGAAGAAGTGAGCAATAGAGATTTTGTAAATGGCGGTGAAACAGCTATAATATTGGGCAGTAAAGTCCACAAAACTAAAAGGAGCTCCTGGCTATGATGCCTTCAGAAAAACTCAAGAAGTAAGAAGACTTTTAACACCAGACTTAGCTGGGTGAAATAAGTGCTCAGCAGCCCAAAGAGAGCCAAGACAGGAAGCTCTACAAGAAGTGTTTCCCCCAAATGTAACCTCAATGACATTCATTTTTTGGAGGGAAAAGACACTGAGGTCCAGCAGGTTGGGAGAACACTGGGATAAGCCATGTTTGATCAGTTTCTTTACCACAGAGTTTCTCAAAACCTGTGGAACACTAATGGACACACTGAAGTTCCAAGGAGGGGAAACACTCTGCAGTGTTTCCTGAGCTTATTTAAATCCAGCTTCACTATCTTCCACAAAGCATCTCCTGGCCCTAGTGCTTGGTGGAGCACACTTTGGGAAATACAGTCTGATGCTATAAGGGGGAAATGTATTATGTAGAAAGAGTAGAGAATAGAAGAGAGAACAGAAAAGGAAGGATGGGGGAGAGAAGAAAATAAGGGGAGGAGAGAATCAGGAGAGTGGAAGAGAAATTAGGAAAACAAAAGCACAGAAGAAAAACAAGAGGGAAAGGAAAGGAGAGAGATGCAAAGAGAGGGAAGAAAAAATTAAGACAACAAGGAAAAGAAAGTGGGGAGTGGGAAAAGACATACTAGAGAGACCGTAGATTCCTGACCCTCCCTCCATTGCTTTTAGGAGAGACCGAGAGGCCTGTGGCCTCTTCCAGGCTCATTTCCCCTGCAGCCCACTCCAAACCCTAGCGAGTCAATCCCCGAAGTGTTTGCTGTTTTGTTTTGTTTTTCTGAAATGTCCCCGTCTCAGGGCCCCCTCCTCAATGGCTATTACTTAAAGTGCAAGAATTCATCGGCTAGGGAAGCTCAGAACAGAGATATAAGTGGTAGGCCCTAAAGAAATAGCCCCAAAACAAAACATAGAATAAGAAATCCCCCAAATAGCTAGGCACAGTGGCACGAGCCTATAAGCCCAGTACTTTGGAGGCTGAAACAGAAAGATGTCAGGTTTGAAGCCAGCAGGCACAGTAACTTAGCGACACCTTGTTCCAAAATAAAAAATAAAAATAAAAAAGGCTAGGGGTATAGCTTTGAGGCAGAATGCCTCTGGTTTCAATCCCCTGTAAAATACACACACACACACACACACACACACACACACACACACACACACACACACACACACAGAGTTCCAAACTGTTGTGTGTAGCTTTATGTGGGGCACAGTGAGACGTGACCAACACGAAGAGCCTTGCCACATGAAGAGCAGACTGGCAAGTCCAAAGCTTTTACACTGATCGGGGCCCTTCATCTAGGAAGGTCTGCTCTCCAGCAAACCGAAAGTGCCAAAGTGATAAAATAAATTTCTAAAAGCTTAAATGCAATGTGTATACACTTTAGAATTCCACAACAATGCATAAAGTCTCTAGGATTCCACAACAAAATGACATTTAATTATTTAATAGAAGCTATTTGTTATTTTTTTTTTTAATCTCAAGTAGTCATTTTGAAATAGCAACAGGCATTTAGAAATGAATTCGTTGCACATTCATCCTAATCTGAACCCCCTAGAATTTTCAGAAATATAGGTAGGATTGGAAGCAATTATATTAAGATTGACATGAGCTGGGTGTGGTGGTTCTCCAGTGTAATCCCAGAACTTGGGTGACTGAGACAGGAGGATTGGAGGCTCATCAATTTAGTGAGATCCTGTTTCAAAATAAAAAATAAAATAGGGCTGGGGGTGTAGCTCAGAGGTAGAATGTTCCTGGATTCAATCCCCAGCACCAAAAAAGAAAAAAATATATCGACATGATATTTCATTAAACCAGTGATTCCCAACCTTTTCATCACCAAGATTCTTTTTTTAAGCCTTGTTACTTACAATCAGTCATTTCTCTTTGGTCATCATTCCATATTCATTTACAAAATTGCTTGTGGATTCAAGTGACATGCTGGTCTATTAGGTCAGTCAATAACGTTCCAGAATTTTCTGTGATTTCAATAAATATAAATCATAGTGACTAGCGTGATACACCCAGGGTTAGTGAGTGGAGTTGATACTATTCTATCCAAAAGGAAAGAAACTTGACATTTAGTTAACCTAGTCAACTCTATCGCAGATAAGGAGTTGGGCTTTATATTATGAAAAATAAGTCATGAGCCATTATTAACAGACTGTAAATGCCCCAGAGGTCAAAAACCCCATCAAAACCTCTACAGTTGAGATATTTTTTCCCCTGAAACCCTTTCAGGTTTCAATAGTTGCTGCACTTTTTTTGTTGTTGTTTTGGTTTTTGCAGTACAGGAGATTGAACCTAGAGACATTCTCCCTCTGAGCTACACTCCCAGCCCCTTTTAAATTTTTTATTTTGAAACAGGGTCTCTCTAGATTGGTGAGAGTCTTGCTACATTGCTGAGGTTGTCCTAAAACCTGTGATCCTCCTGTCTCAGCCTCCCAAGTACAGGGATTACAGGTGTGCACCACCAGTTGCTGCACTTTTTAGAGCTGACTCATCTTGGCCATCTAAACCAGGTGGCCAGTGATGGCACAGTGCTTTTGTTCTTAATTCCCATGCTTCATGGCAGACATCTCTAACTGATTGCTACACTTGTTCTCATTGAGCCATTTCTTAATGCAGTGCTCCAAGCAACCAATGAATCAGCTGCTGAGGATGAAACCAACTGGCATTTTCTGCTCTGCCTTATCTCTTAGGGAATTTGTTCATGAGGCTGCTATGAGGGAGAAGCTCGGATTCCCCTGAGTAGGCAAGCTTCAGAGCTCGTCATGGAGATGGAAGATGTAGAAATGAGGGGAAGTAAGAGATGCATGAGAATAAGAATCTGACTTCTCTCTCATTGCCACTGACAGCTGATTGTCAATATAAGTCCTTGTTCGTTTTGCCTCCTATACTCTTCTTCTCAGGCACAAAGGTTGGACAAAATGATATCAGAGCGACTCGGAAAGATTAGCGTAAGAATGAATTTATCCAGGATGGAGAGGCACCCTAAGTGATTTCGGGAAGATACTGATGTTACCCTGCATGGCCACAGAGTTAGGGTTTCCTGGTCTCCCAGGTCTTTTTTCTCACATAAATTCCTTAGAGCTTGATAGCCTTGCAAGAGAGGTGTCATCCTACCTTACTTATGAGGGAAGGTAAGCTTTAAGAAGGCAAATGACTTTTCAAGGTCATATGTGTAGGAAGGGATGGAATTGGAAAAAGAACCTGGATTTAAGACTCCGAGTCAAATGCTCTTTCTGATGTGCTTGTAATCCTTGTATTGGGGTATAAATGTTCTGAGGCAGGTAGGGTAAGGCCACAAAATTCTTCCTTTCTTCCCTCCATCCCCCCCCCCCTTTTTGTGACCCTGGGGATGAATCCAGGGACAGTCTACTTCCAAGCTATATCCCCAGCCCTATTTATTTATTTATTTATTTATTTATTTATTTATTTATTTATTTATTTATTTACAGTACTGGAGATTGAATCCAGGGACATTCTACCTCCCCCCTTTTTTTGTGACCCTAGGGATGAATCCAGGGACAGTCTACTTCCAAGCTATATCCCCAGCCCTATTTATTTATTTATTTACAGTACTGGAGATTGAATCCAGGGATATTCTACCTCCGAGCTACACCCCTAGCCCTATTGTTTATTCCTCATTTTGAAACAGAATCTCACTAAGTTGTGGAGGGCCTCACTAAGTAGCTGAGGCTGGCCGGGAACCTGCAATCCTCCTGTCTCAACCTCCCAAGTACTGGGATTACAAGCATGTGCCACCACACCTGGCTCCTATTTTATTTTAAAACAGAGTCTCTCACTAAGTCAGCTTAGTGAGACTTGGGCTGGGGGCGGAGCTTGGAGGTAGAATGCCCCTGTGTTCAACCTCCAGTACATATATATGTATATTGTAAGGTAGAATGTATAATTTGCATGGCATTTTACAATAAAATACAAGATTTCAATGACATTGGCTCTAATGGCAAAGGCCTTTCTGGCTTGACTCCCAGCCTTCCAGCCTTTCCCATGGTGTGCTTTCGTGGTTCTCTGTTCTCCTGGTAGGCGTGGGTGAGAGGTACTGCCCTTCACCAGGCTGCCTCTCATGTCTTCTTTCCTCCTTCTCCCCATCTCTTCCTCCTCGTTCTTTTTATCTTCATTTATTTAGGTGGTGCTGCCGCTCCCCCAGTACCCCCAGGCAGCCTGTTCATGAGATCACTTCAGGGGCACACGGCTGCCATCAGTTGTGGGAGGAGCTGGCTTTTCCAGAGGGGATGCAGAAGAGGCTGGGGAGAGGTTGAGTCACGCTCCTGAAACACATCATCAAGGACTCTGATGTCTATAGCCTTGACTTCATATTAAGATGTTTATTCTTTTTTCTTACTACTGAGGATTGAACCTAGGGACATTCTACCTCTGAGCTACATCTCCAGCCCTTTTAATTTTGAAACAGTGTCTTGCTAAGTTGCTGAGGCTGGCCTCTGACCTGTGATCCTCCTGTCTCAGCCTCTCAAGTACTGGGATTTCAGGCATGCGCTACTTCGGACAGCAAGACTGCTTATTCTTTAATGTTCAATGTCTGAGATTTTGTGCTTCCAAGTTTACCTTCAGTGGACTCATCTCATTAGTTGGAATTTTGTCGTGGGCCCATTCTCCAATCAAACATTGTGTCCAGGCTGTTGGGCCTTACTGATTCACTTAAATTAATCATAGTTCATTCCAAGAGCTGAAGGATCAGTCCATCCAAGTTCTGTAGCCACTTCATAATCTGGGAAAGAAAAAAATAGAGCTGATGGGCAGTGATATGTTGTCTACTACAATTTCCTCTTTAAAACTATCCACTTTAGCTGGGTGTCACATACCTGTAATCCCAGTACTTGAGAGGCTGAGGCAGTAAGATTGCAAGTTCAAAGCCAGCCTCAACTCTTTAGCAAGGCTCTCAGCAACTTAGTGAGACCCTATTTCAAAATACAAAGGGCTGGGAGTGTAGCTCAGAGGTAGAATGCCCCTGGATTCAAGCAAAAAATGACAACAACAAACAAACAAAAACAAAAACAAAACCCTGTCCACTTTAAACTGTTGACTGTCTGGCACACAGCAAATTCTCAGTAAAACTGCCTGCCCCTGCCTGTGTGTTATGAGCTGCTGAGCTCATTCTGGGAAGGGAGAACAATGAGGCAGACCTGCAGAAACATAAAGGGAAATGCTGTCAATCCCGAGGTCACTCTCCTCTGAACACACATGTTGTGGCAGTGCAAAGAAATTCAAGAATTGAACAGAAGTCTCTGGCTCCAAGAGCTGCATTTGGCATTTTATTGGGACCACATTGCATCTGTACCTCTCCTCTTCCAGATCTGGGAAGAGCCATCTTCCTTTTTCTTCCCTGTGTAGATTGGCACTGGGTCATGCCAGCCTGGTAGCATCTGGAGTTTTACTTTACTTGAAACATTTACTATGACATATCCATAAACTACTTTGCAAATAACTTTGGAAACATCTAGTTTAAACATTGGAGTACACTATGCCGAGTGAAATAAGACAGTCACAAAAAAGACAAATTCTTTATGAATCCACTTATATGAAGTACCCAAGGTAGTCAAATTCATAGAGAAAGAAAGTAGAATGGTGGTAAGTAACCAGGGGCTGAAGGGAGGGGTAAATGGTGAGTTACTGTTTTGTTTTTTCTTTTCTTTTCTTTTCCTTCCTTCCTTCCTTCCTTCTCTCCTTCCTTCCTTTCTTCCTTCCTTCCTTCCACTGGGAATTGAACTAAGGGACATTCTACCTCCATGCTACCCTTCCAGCCCTGTTTTATCTGTTATTTTGCTAAAGGTCTTTCTAAGTTGCTGAGGCTGGCCTTGAACTTTCGTCCTCTTGTCTCAACCTCCCAAGTATTGGGATTATAGGTGTGCACTACTATGCCTGGCAAGTTATTGTTTAATGAATATAGACTTTCAGTTTTGCAAGATAAGAAGAGTTCTAGAAATGAATGTTACAATAGTTACAAATCAATGTGATGTATTTAATACTACTGAACTGTACCCTTAAAAGTGGTCAAGATGGTAAATTTATGTTATGTTTATTTTACCATAATTTAAAAAGTATTAGGAGTCATGTGTGGGATTTCCTTTTTTTAACCTTACATTTACCATTGTATTTTAAAGCTCTTTCCTATTCCTATTATGAATATCTTGCTTTTGACAGTCAGCAAACAAGATGATTTTTTTCCACCCCAGGCACCAAGATTTTTTTTTTAGAGATTAAATTTAGACTATCTATTGAAGTACTCTAGATTGTTTCTTGGATTTACTATGTTATTTTTCTTCTAAAATCTTCCTTTCCATTTTTATCCTCTCTGATAATGGAATTCTTTTGCAACATCTTTCTTTTCCCAAAATGACCAACTTTAGTGGCTTCTAGAGTTATCATCATCATATCTTTTTTTTTTTTTTTTTTGTAATGGGGATTGAACCCAGGGGTGTTTGAGGTATATTCCCAGCCCTATTTTACTTTTTATTTTGAAACAGGGCCTCTTTAAGTTGCTGAGGCCGGCCTTGAACCTGCAATTCTCCTGTCTCAGTCTCCCAAGTACTGAGATTACAGGTGCGTGCCACCATGCCAGGCTCATCACATATTTTCTATGGAAGATCAGAATAGCCCAGCCAACTTTGGGGCAGGATACAGCAAAATATAAATTCCTCCACTGATTAGGGTTGCAACCTGAGTGTCACCCTGCCCAGGTGCTCAAGTGACTGACCTACCTTGACATGCCCTTTATAAACATGATTCCATCAGTTGTCACAGCTTCCCTGTGAGTTCTGTATGGTGTCGCCGTCATACATGGGGACACTCAGCGTGGTTAAGCAATTCGCTCAGCTCTCCCAGCTGTGTCTGTGGCCCGCAGAAGGTGACCATCATGTTTCTCCAGGGTTAAAGTAACATGGCCAGTTTCCATTCCTGGAACCTAGTGTCCTTCTCCCTTATGGAGGGTTGGAGGGAAACACATACTAAGTCTTTAGTGTGAGAGGAACTTGATGGGAGTTTAAACCCATTTTCCAGAGGAGGCGGGCTTTGACCCAGGTCTGCCCAGGTCAACGTCTGTGCTCTTTCCATTCCGCCATCGCTGTGGCGTTCGTTCACCTGAGCACTTGTTCTCACACTGTCTTGCACTCTGCCTTACCGGGCTGTGCATTCGTGGAGGCTCTGATAGCCCTAAGTAAACAACTGTTTGAATTGAATGCATGAATGCCCGTGTTAGTAAAAGGAAAGGAAATGATTTGAATTTGAGAGAGAGCAAAAGTACTGTAACAGAGGCTAATAGACTAATTCATTTAGAACGTTAATATTTGCCGAGTATTGACAGGGTACCTGGCCCTATTCATACAGATTCCACCGTTTTCGATGCCTGGAGGGAGTGGGGAAGGGGAGGCAGGGAGGAAAGGAGAAGCCACCGAAGGAATGGGGAAGTTGGTCTTTAAAAAAAAAGCTTTAATTATAATTTTTATATTATTTTATTATCTTCAGATAATTATAATCCTCAAATTGGGCTAAAAGGTATCATTAGATTAAATAACAATGATAATATGACTTTTTGTGTGTGTGTGGTACTGGGGCTTGAACTCAGAGGTATTCTATCTGAGCTACACCCCCAGCCCTTTTTTATTTTTTGTTTTGAAACAGGGTCTTGCTAGGTTGCTGAGAGTCACCCTATGTTGCTAAGGCTGTCCTTGGAATCTGAAATCCTCTTGTCTCAGCCTCCCACGTACTGGGATTACAGGCGTACACCACTACACCCGGCTGATAATATGATCTTTAATAGTCATAGTAGTTATTGTTATGTGGAAACATTCCTATTCTCTTCTATCCTCAAATCCTGGCTACACAAATACTGGGCATAATCTCATAAAGCTAGTGATTTAAAATTTGAAGTTAGTGGCAAGTCCAAGTGAAGGGTTTTGTTAGATTTTTAATATGAGCAAAAAGTAGTTTATAAGAAGACCTTATAGCCAGGTGTGGTGGTGCACGCCTGTAATCCCAATTCTTGGGAGGCTAAGACAGGAGGATTACAGGTTCAGGACCAGCTTCAGTAACTTAGTGAGACTTTCAACAATCTAGCGAGACCTTGTTTCAAAACAAAAAAATGAAAAGGACTGGGGGTGTAGCTTAAAGGTAGAATGCCTTTGGGTTCAATCCCCAGTAACACACACACACACACACACACACACACACACACACACACACCAAAACATAAACAAAACAAAACAAAACAAAAAACCCCTGTGCTTAGGGTTGGAGGACAAGATTCCAGAGAGCATGACTTCCCATCTTGAAGAGTGTTTATGCACCGCGACTTGGTCATTTGTTTAAGAAGGGGACAAGCAACACAGGTAGGAATTCCAAAAGGTCAGGGGCCCAGGCTGTTAGCTGGGGATAACACCACCATTGCTTGGAAAGGCCTGATGCAGTCGTGGTTGTAGACATATTGGTGGTGAGGGAGAGAAGACAGGGAGATCCCCGGGCCAAGAATCCCTTAGTGCAGGTATCTGCAGGTTTAGACAAGTGAAAGAACAGACAGGTTAAAGCAGGTTGGGTCACAGATGACACGGTGAGAAAGGACTCATAGGAGCAGCTCCTGAGCATGGTCCTCAAAATTAGTGTCAAAATAGGAGTGAGATGAATCTGGGGACCTCAGTCCTCTTGCAGTCTCTCTTGAGTCATTGAGTGGATTCTGGTTGGTGCAGAGGGGGGAGCTGTGAAGGAAGCCTAGTAAGGGCCTCCACATGTATCCGAACCTCAGGCTGTCTTGAGCTAAGTGACCTTGGTAAAGTATTTCATCTTTGGACTTCTACTACCTCCAGCTGTGAAGTGAGAATGAGAGCAATAGTACCAGCCTCGCTGGGATGTTATGAGGATTTAATAACTTGATGAATATCGTATGCTTATTAACATTGTACCCAGTACCTAGAAGTGGTCAACACCAGGCAGCAATGATTATTATTGAACATGTAGGGTCTAGAGCTGACACATTTGGTTTGTGAGCTTAAGGATAGGTTCTATGGTTTTATCTTTACTCCTTAAATTACTTAGTTCATTATAATTATTGTTGTTAATAAAATAACACTCGGTTATTTTGAAATATGGCTTCTATTTCCAGTGGTGACTAATACTGGATGCCAAGCAATCTCTCTGTGGACCTGGAAACAATGTTTCCAGGGTTTTTCCACCAGCAAAGAGAGTGCTCAGACATTAAGCTGTCACACGTGTTGTCTCTGCACTCATTGAATATAAAATTACCCTATTCCCCGAACTTCAGATCCCAGTAAAAGAGACAACAAAGACAGAAAGGAAAAAAATATGAAAGCAGAAGTAGAGAATTGTTGACTTGGAGAGTTGGAAGGGATCTTGAAAGTCCTCTAGACCAATCACCTCACAGAATCAGTAAGAGTAATAACAGTGATGAGAAGGGCATGGAAAAGCCAGGTGTGGTGGCCCATGCCTGTAATTCCAGTACTTAGGAGGCTGAGACAGGAGGATCACAGGTTCAAGAACAGTCTCAGCAATGAAGTGAGATTCATTCATCAACCTAGTGAGACTCTGTTTCAAAAAATAAAATTGGGCTGGGGGTGTAGCTCGGAGGTAGAATATACCTAGAGTCAATCCCCAATCTCTTTCTCTCTCTCTCTCTCTCTCTCTCTCTCTCTCTCTCTCTCTCTCTCTCTCTCTCACACACACACACACACACACACACACACACACACACACAAGGGCATGGAGAGAAATGATTGGCAGAAGGAAGGGAACCCTCCAAGGAAAAGCTCCAAAATGGTTCAGCAGAAACTTTGCTCTGATTACAATATTGTCAATGATCAGTTCTCCTTTAGTTAGAATTGGCTGAGACTCCTGGGGAAGAGACAGGAGTCTCCTCCAGACACTGAGGTCCATGGGTGAGAGTTTCTTTTGCAAAGAGACAGCTATCATCTCTTGTGGATATTCTCATCAGATAACTTGCTAAATTACAACATACTTCTTTTTTCCACCCTAATCACTCTCTTCTGTGTAGCTTTTTTTTTTTAGCAGGATGGTCCATCTTTCTTTCTTTGCAGTCCCCTCCTTTTGTTTAATGTTGTCTCTCTGCATCTCTCTCACATTTAGGGGCTTTTTAAAAAAGTCCCTTTGTTTCCTTATTTTCTCTTTTACTGCATTTCCAATACTCTGTCTTCTGCCCTTTTGACCTTCCGTTCTTTTTTATTATTTATTTCCTTTTCTGTCTTAATTGCCATTCATTTTTGTTCTGTGTGTGTGTGTGTGTGTGTGTGTGTGTGTGTGTGTGTGTGGTGTTGGGTATTGAACTCAGGGGCACTCTACCTCTGAACTACACCCCCAGCCCTATTTTTTTTATTCTTTATTTTGAAACAGGGTCTCACTAAATTGCAAATAGCCTCCCTAAGTAGCTGAGGCTGGCCATGAACCTGTAATCGTCCTGTCTCAGCCTCTCAAGTACTGGAATTACAAGCGTGTGCCACCACACCCAGCTTCATTTTTGTTCAAACACTGCATATGGAGTTTTTAATCATAGTCAAGTCTTCGTCTTCAGCTTGAGAGAACTCCATCTCTTCATCAGGAGGAAGTCAGAGATTCAGCCCTGGATTGGAAACCACAGTTCTGGATTTTGGCCCTTCTCTTATTTGTGTGTTTCTGTTATTCCTTTAGTGCTTTTAAGTCTTTGGTCTCAGAACTGAAGAGAGAAGGACCTGGGGCATTGCTCACTAATGTGCTTCATGAATCACCTTTTGACTGAGGCTTAGAAGACAGCTTCACCATGTAAGGGGTGAGATGGTCTGGATTGAAGTGATGCCACTGGTATTACGGCAGGCTGATACTATAGTCTTACAGGCCTTACGTGGTCTGGCTGCATCCCATTCTCTGCTGCTCTACGGTCCATAGGCCTGGAGACATTTTGTAATTCTGGGTAGGCTTCACTTTGGAATCAGAGGCTCTGGGAGAAAAGTTTTTTTAAAGTCATGGGGTCCATTTAGCCATCTGATACCTGAATCCTCAAATCCAGGGAAGAAAAACTCACTGCTTACCAAGGTGGCCCAGTCCTTCTCATGGTCAAATAATAAGCTGAATGCTCAAAGAAAGCATTTCTATGTTTGGTCAGGGTGGTTGTTTGTGTAGCAAACTCTCCTTCCATGAATGATAGTTATTCTAAGATGTCAGTAGCCATAGCTTATTCCTTTCCTTATCAAGGCCTTTGCAAGAGAAAGGGCCTTAAAGTTATCAGAATACTGAATTAATTCTTTTAAAAATTTTCAGATGTGAAGGTAAGAATGTGTGTGTGTAGTGTGTGGTTTTATCCTCATCATCCTTATGATCATGTCAACGACAATAGTAGCTTATACTTACTTCTCCATGTGCCACCCATTATTCTGAGTATTTTGCTTATACTAAGTCAAGAAAATAGCATATCTTTAAACAACGTTCCCTATTTGCATCCCTACAGGGTGCAGAATATGATGCATGTCATTAAAAAAGGAGCCCAGATGTCATCCTATCCAATCCTCCAGTTTCCCAGAGAAGTCCCGGAGAGGATGTGTGCCCACTGAAAGACACATAACTATTAGTCAGATCTCCTGGGCTCTGGCCCAGAGAACATCCTGAGCACTTCAAACATCTTAACAAGAACAAGCTGACCATTCGTGGTAGCCAGGATCAAGTAAGGTATTTTAGGAACCCAAAATTCATTTTGTTCTAAATTTAGATAATCTTCCAGAGGTGACAAAACAACTTTTCTATTTTTCCTACTCTTTTATCTTTAAAACTAGGCCCTTCTTTGAATTTCCTTTTAGGCACTTGTATCATCTCTTTCCATTTCGGCTCTTTTGTTTGTTCATTGTGTGTGTGTGGTGGCGGGGGGGGGGGGTGCTGGGCATTGAACCCAGGGACATTCTCTCTGAGATATACCCTTGCCTGATTTTTTATTTTTTGTTTTGAAATAGGGTCCCTATAGTTTGCTGAGATTCTCATTACTTTGCTGATCCTCCTGTCTCAGCCTCCCAAGTACTGGAATTACAGATGTGCACCACCATGCCTGGCTATATATTCATTTTTTGAGGACAGGCCTTGTTATATTGCCCAAGCTGGTCTTAAACTCCTGGATTCAAGTGATTCTCCTGCCTCAGTCACTGGAGCAGCTGAGACCACAGGTATGAGCTACCATGTCGGGCTCCCAGCCTCTTTAAAACCTTCATAATGCAGCTAAGTGAATGTTCTTCCAAGTTGGGGCTGGGTTTCTGGATTAGGAACAAGAGTCAGTTGAAATTCTCTGCCATTGACTCTCTTATCAGAACAACTGACAAAACATGGTCCAGCTGACCTACTTGAGATCTGTCAGATCTCCCTCCTGTATGGCTGTGAGGAGGAATGTAAGAGGCAGAAGGAGAGCAGGTTACAGAAAGCAGGAGCCCTGAGCAGAACAGGGCTGTGGACAGCTTCTTGGCTGGTTGCGGGATGAACAGAACACCTCTCTAGCAGGTGAAAAGAGCTAGCTCTAGGGCTGTTTGTTTCCATGGAAATCCATCTGAATTCTACTTCTGGAACAATCCAGGAACACCATATGGAAACTCCCTGCCCAGTTCTGGTTCTGAACACATCTTCCCAAGAATGTCTGTGTCTTATCTACATTTAGAACTAGTTCAGGCAACATGAAAGACTGGTTCTCTCAGAACATTAGAACATTCTAAGTCAGTAGGGGTTTGGTGAATTAGTGTGTAGACACAGAATATATGAAAAATCATATGTGCCTTCAAGCAATGACACATTTATAAACAACACAGACATGAAAAGAATGAGCCAAGTTCAATTTAAAACTAACACATGTGATATTGAAACTATTTTATTGTATAAAATATTGTTCAGAGTTTGTTCATTGGGTTGAGCTTTTTAAGCATTTTTATAAAGAAATAATTGTAGCTATATTTATTAGGAAATGCTGTAGAGAAGCTGGTTTTTAATTAAGTTTTGGGTAAAAAGTATGTTTTCCCTAATTATCTGGACTTTCCCCCATGTTAGTAACTAGAATGATGGGGTTTGTATGAGTTTCTTAATTTTTAAATTTTTTTGGTGACACTAGGGATTGAACCTAGAGGCACTCTATCTCTGAGCCATGCTCCCAGCCCTATTGAAAAAGGGTCACGTTAGGTTGCTGAGAGTCTCGCTAAGTTGTTGAGGCTGGTCTTGAACCTGTGGTCCTGTCTCAACCTCCGAAGTACTGGGATTACAGGCATGCACCATCACACTTAGTTTTGTATGGGTTTCTACCACTTGCAATCTGCGATCTTGCTTATGCTACTTAACTCTGGCGCTTTGCTTCCTTACATGTGACAGTACTTATTTTACAAGCCGCGGTGAGTTGCAAATAAGATTGCACATGGAATAAATTTGCACAGTGCTAGGAATATACATACTCAGTAAATGTTGGTTTCCTTCTCTCTCTGCTTGAAGAAGAGGAATTGTTTTGGTAAGTAGGAATGAAAGAACTGTTTCAGAAATAAAGGATCTATGTACAATCATCCTAAGGAAAAACCAAATACCAAGCCAGAAAGAGACAGAGGTACAAAATAGAAAAAGAAGTTAAGAAAAATGCTATCGAGCCAGGTGTGGTGGTGCATGTTTGTAATTCCTGTACTTAGGAGGCTGAAACAGGAGGATAGCAGGTTCGAGGACAGCCTCAGCAAGTAGTGAGACTCATCAACCTAGCGAGACCCTGTTTCCAAATAAGAAATAAAATCGGACTGGGGGTACAGCTTGAAGGTAGAATGCCTCTGGGTTCAATCCCCAGTAACACACACACACACACACACACACACACACACACACACACAATGCTATCGATGACAAATACTTATTAAATACTTCTGATTTATGAATTTGGCCTTCTCTGCCAAGTAACCAAAGTAATGGGACTCAAGGATAGTTCTTGTCCACCTTAAACAACCATAATCAGTTTGAGGGGACAAAACAAAAAAGATAATTAAAATGCAAATGAATTATTACTGCTATAGTGGAAGGAGAGGGCAATCTGTGTTTACTGGGTCTCTGGAGATGGAAGTGCTGTGGGTAGGAGGAAAGGCAGATGAGAACATCTGGCAACCAAAAAGTCAGCATCTGAGCCTGAAGACAAAGACTTGTGAATGTCTGGATTTGTTACAGCAGTGGTTGGATGGTGCGCATTGTAATCCCAGTACTGAGGAGGCTGAGATGAGAGGATCACAGGTTGGAGGCCGTCCTCAGCAAATTAAGCAACTTAGTGAGACCCTGTTTCAAGATAAAAAATAAAATAAGACTGCAGGTGTGGCTCAGAGGCTCAAAGGCAGACCACCCCTGGGTTCAATACCCAGTACCAAAAAAAAAAAAAAGTAATCTTAACATTCTTGGAAACAACAGAAAATCCCTCAACAAAGCTAAAGGGAGCTGGTAGCCTCACTGTGTGTTTCTCAAGGGGGCGGGATGGGTGGACTAGCTGAAGTCATCTCGTGCTTGCTCCTGGTTCCCTTATTGGGCTGGAGAGACACAGATACCCTTTGTGGAGTTACTTATCCAGATCCTGCTTAAGCTCCTTTTCTTTCTTTCTTTCTCTGGCAGATCCCTAGAGAGATACTCTTTCAACCTTCCATCTCTGTTGAATGCTTGCTGGATGCCAGCAGTGGAGCCCATTGGGTGGCTGGATTTACTTAGAACAGAATAGTAGGAAGGCCTGTTAGTGCTGGCCAAAATAATTCTAGCCAGATCTTCTAGGTAAAAGAGACATGACATCTCTTCCCAGAGGTATTCTCCTGAAAAAGCACAGCAACTGTCCTACACAGGGTTAATATCCCCCTACTCCTGCCCCCCCCCCCCAACTTGCTGCCAAAGATCAGCTAATCTGATAATTACGGCAACAAACACAGTTTAGACAAACAAGCCCTGACCCTGAGGGTTTGGAATGAAAACATTTACTCTCTCCCTCCCCAGAGAGACGGTGCCTGGAGCATACACACAGAGAGACACTGGGAAAATACCCTTGTGCTGGAGCAACAGGGTGAAAACATCTGTGTTCCTGCTCTGTGCAGGAAGATAAAGCCAGTAGAGGGAAGGCAGGGCGGGGGAGGTGGGAGGAGCCAGGAATGGTGCATGTTTGCAGCAGATGGAAAATGTACCCATCCTCAGAGATGTAAGTGAATTGTAATTGATTTTGCAGCAGAGACTGAATGAGAGGAAAGGTGCAAAGGAGACTGATGTAGGATTCAAATGAAAAGCCTGGGGAGTAGCTGAAGGAGGAGGAGCAGCTTAACACACCAAGGGAGGGAGAAGCTAGAGGGGAAAGGTATTCACAGTGGTCCATGATTCAGGAGGGTTTGATATCTGCCTGCCAGGGGGACACTCAAACTCCAATAGCCTAAGCTGGTTGACCATCCTTTTCCCACCCCCCCAGTTTTGCTTCTAAACTGAACAATATGCAGAGCAGTACTTTGGAGGAGGATTGCAGGTTCGAGGCCAGTCTCAGTAATTTAACAAGACCCTGCTCCAAAATAGAAAATAAAATAGGGCTGGGGGTGCAGCTCAGAGGTAGAGTGTCTTTGGGTTCAACCTCCAGTATGTATGAATGTAGGTATGTATGTAAAATAAATAAATAAATGGAATAATATGATTTTTCCCCTCTCCCTGTCTTTATTAAAATTTGTCAAGCTATTTCCCCCTTCACTTCTAAAATGCTGTTTCCTAGATAAATCTTTCTGGGTTACTTAAACTAGAGACTCTTACTTTGGCCTACTTCAACCTGGCATTCCAACAGTTACTCTACTTCCAACTAGACCCTCGAGTTTTACCCCAAGTATCCGTGTCCTAGTGGCCAAACGTCTTTTCTTTTTTCATACATGGCTGATGGTGTGTCAGCTGGTAGACACTCCGTGTCTCTTAGAACGCTCCAAACTTCCTCTGGGCATCCAAGTCCTTGGGGGATTTGCAGATCCTCTGTATGGATGGCAACAAGCTAAGAGGAATAGCTGCCATGATGGATGATAGGATCAAGGTTGAAAACAAATTCCATAAGCTGAAAGATGGCCTCAAATCAATAAGAGAGGATGTACCAGGAGTTCATGTAAAGCACTGCATTTAGGTCCAATAATCAATCGTGTGAGTGAGTGTAAGATGGAAAGATCTACAGAGCAGCAGTGGATACAATGCGTCTCTCTGCTTAGTGATGACAGTCATAGTAGGCATTAATTAAAGTGTTGTGATCACAATCAACATTCGGTTCTTGACATAGAATAGGGAGGGTGGGGCTGATAACTTTTTTTAAAAGATAAATGTTGGCTGAACAAGCACACAGAGTCCAGCAGCCTATGCTGAACAATTTTGTCTTCTTTCTTTCTTTTTTTTTTTTGGTACTGGGGATGGAACCCAGGGGCATTCTTCCTCCGAGCTATACCCCCAGCCCTATTTTTCATTCTTTATTTTGTAACAGGGTCTCACTAAGTTGTGGAGTGCCTCACTAGGTAGCTTAGGCTGGCCTCGAACTCGGATCCTCCGGTCTCAGCCTCCCAAATGCTGGGATTACAAGCGTGTGTCACCACACCTGGCCTTTCTTTTTATTTTAACAATTTCAGGCTCAGGTCCCTTATTGCAATTTATAGAGTCCATCTTGGCGATGGGCAGTGCCAATATTCCTGTCCCCCTGGTTCCCCTTACGTGTGTGTGTGTGTGTGTGTGTGTTGCTGGGGATTAAACCCAGGGGCATTCTACCTCTGAGCTACACCCCCAGCCCTTTTTTATTTTTACATTTTTTGGAAACAGGGTTTCCTTAGGGAGCTGAGAGTCTTGCTAAGTTGCTGAAGTTGGTCTCAAACCTGTGATCCTCCTGTTTCAGCCTCCCAAGCACTGGGATCATAGGTGTTCACCATGCACAGCTTGCCCCTGTGTGTTGAATCTCCTTTGGTCCGCTTGGCTGCCCCTTGGCTGTTCTGTTGGAGAGCTTCCCACTAACAAAGCAAGATAGCTCTTACAAGTAAGCCAGTCTTCTCGCTCTTCTTCACTCACACCATGGTCATTTGTTCTTTTATTCATTCATTCATTCATTCATTCATTCAGCCATTGAACATCTGATGTGTATCAGGCAGTATTCCAGGAACAGAAGATTTGGTTGTGAATAAGACTGGGTCCCATCCAGCTTGCATTTCCATGGAGGTAGGCAGACCCTAAGCAAAAATTATTAAAATGTCAGACAATAGGAAGATATGAAAACCCTTTCATAGTTACCAGGTACCTGAAAAGCCTCTAGCTTTCTGCTTACACTTCTAAGAATGTTACCTCCTGCTTCCTAACCCAGCTCAAGTTCCACTTTCCCCTCCGAGGCAGAGAGGCCTCTGAGCCCGCTTCCCCTCGCTGTAGCCTGGGGCTTGTAGCACATAATTGAGCACTCAACTGCTCTCTAATTGCTTCCCTAATGCTAATTTTGCCTCCCCAACAGACTGCGGGAGACTGCGAGCCCTTTGAGGCTATGGGATATGCCTTCAATTTAAATATGTTCAGTCAATCTCTAGCTAGGATGCTCTTTAGAGGGAAATGAAAAGCACAATTCAAACCTGACTTGGGGTTTTTAAGCTGATTCCCAGATAACAAGAGAACTTCTTCCAGGGCCTCTGAAATCCCCTAAAATGAGAATGTAAAATAAGGACAATAGTTTGTTTATTTGCTGAACTTACATCTTCCAAAGAGTCTTAGACTCTGTAAGGGGATCTTTAAAACAACAAACATACCTTAAACTGAGTAGTAGCAAGATTAGAGGGAGCAGCAGGAGGGACTCATCCAACAAGCTCAAAGAGGGAAAAAAGGTAAGGACAAAGGAGGGCAGATTCAGAGATACACTTAATCCAATATTTAGCCCAAACAACATTCTTTTGGCCCCAGCACATGCTGTTGAATAAAAGCAGGCCAAGAAAAACCAGAAACAACACAGATGAGCACCACTAGAGGACTGATTAAAGAAATAATGGCTCCTCCATACCACGGACTAGTATGCCCAATGAAGATTGGCCACCACATGGTTTAAGAGGCAAGCCTCAGAACCACACAGACCATATGATCTTTTTCATTTAGAAACATACTTAGATATGTGTACGTATAGAAAAATGCATATAAGGACCTATACCAAATAGTTAACAAGGAATATTTCTGGGAATGAGATTATAGGTAATGAATATGCTGGGGGACTCTGAGAGGGGAGCTTAATAACTTATTTTTACTTTATATACTCCTGAAATAAAGCATTTCAGGAGTATTTAATTATATATGTATATATGTTAGAATGGGCATTTATTATTTTATCAAAATAATAAACAAAGAGCAGCCAGAGAGTTCATTAATCTGTCTTTTTTTTTTTTTTTGGATGTGTGTGTGTGTGTGTGTGTGTGTGTTTGTGTGTGTTTGTGTGTGTGTGGTACTGGGGAACTGGGGATTGAACTCAGAGACATTCTACCTCTGAGCTATATCCCCAGCCCCATTTAATTTTTTATTTTGAAACAGGATCTCATTAGGTTGATGTGAGTCTCACTACTTGCTGAGGCTGTCCTCAAACCTGTGGTCCTCCTGTCTCAGCCTCCCAAGTACTGGGATTACAAGTGTGTGCCCCCACGCCTGACTCATTAATCTGTCTTTTAGAGAAGATATATATGTTGATGTGGGGAACGAGACTATCACTAATGTCTGGTTTGGTCCTTGGAGAACTGGGGATACCCAAGTGTGGCTTCTGGATTTGCATAGATGCCCTTGTGCCATATAGAAGGACTTCTGAAAAAGAAATCCGAAGCATTTGTCAATGAACTGTATCCCTTAGGGGATAGTCTTAGATAAAAAAGGAAGCATATCCAAACTAAAGACTTGGCAGGGCACACAAGGAGAGCAATGAGGAGGCAGCTGGAAGCACAGTTCACAAGTTTGCTTCTTTAATGCAACTTAAGTATGCACACAACAAATTCCTTGACAAAATTTGTTTTATTGTATCAATGAACTGCTAGAAAAATATGCACAAGTAACATTTATATCAGCCTCAGTTTTAGACACTAAGAGAAAACCATATTTACTAGACATTGAGGTCAAGAGCACGGCTTTGGAATATTAGAGACATTTTGAATTCTGTGCTTGCCACTTACTGACTGTGTGATCTTGAGAAAGTTCTGTCATATGCCATTCCCTCCTATCTCTTCTGGAGGGGATCCTCTTTTGCTTTCCATCTGTCTGGTGGTCCCCAGGCTGCCACCTCAGGCTCTTCTCTCTCCTCTCTGGGTATTGTTATCTTCCCACTCCATGCCCATGACATAGAAGTCTGTGGATCAGGCCAAATCTCTCTGCTCAGCTACATGCTTTGCCTAATCCCTTAATGACTCCCCACTGCCTCCACACTAAACCCCTTGAACATGCTTTACAGGGTCCTTCAGACCTGGCTCCAGTGTATCTTTCCAATCTCTTTGCTCACTCCTGATCCTCTTTCCTCTCCAGTCATACCAAGCCATTGTTCCGTTGTTTGGCTAATAGTCTATGTGTTGTCTTAACTCTGGGCTTTTGCAGCTACTGTATCCTCAGCCATGAGCCCCTTTTCTCCTTCTTGTCTCTTGGCTAATTCAGAGGCATCCTTAGGTCTCAGCTGAGACCTCACTTCTGAGAAACCTCTTTTGATCCTCCGTGTCCAGGCAAGTGTGTCAGCACCCAAGCTTCCTGGGACTGAGTCCTCATACTGCATTGAATGGCTCACTTACATGTTACTCATTACATGGTCACTACATCAGGAGCCCCATGAGGCCAGGGACAGTATTATCTTCTTTGCCCTCGTATATTTAGGACACAACCCAGAATATGGGCACAAAGTCTCATAACAGATATTTGTGGAATGAAATACTGTTACTACTCATCTGTGCAAGGTAACATAATGGTTAACACTTGGGGGTTCTGTGTTCAAATTTTTCTTTTTCTTTTCTCTCAGCCTTTCTTTTATTTTTCTCTTCTTTTCTTTCTTTCTCAGTTCTGGGGATGGAATCCAGAGCCTCACCCTTGCTAGGCAAGTCTTTACCACTGAGCTACACCCCCAGACCTCTGGGTTCAAAGTTTATCTCTAATGATAAACCTTAGCAAGTAAATTAACTTCTCTGTGCTCCAGTTTCTTTATCTGTTAATGCATCTAAAATGCTTACAACAGCAACTTGGACATAATAAAAAATGTCAATAACCATTCATTACTACTATTATCATTATAATTTTAACAAAATATAACTCATTTTAAGTGTTTAGATTTTTGAATGTAGATTGTCTTAAACCACACCTCAGGTAGTCTATCAGCTTTTCCCTCTAGGAAAGTATGTGAATATGTGGCTAGAAAAATTATTGGGCACCTTAAGAGGCCAAGGGGTTGTACTTAGTGTTAATAATGCTTAGATTTCAGTTTTTGCAATACAATGGTTGTATTTTAAAAGTAATATTGTTGCTTTGTTGCTTTCCTTTTAGATGACAGTTCTCAAACTTCAGTGTGCATGAATATCCTCTGATGGCTTATGAAGCTCCCTTTCAACAGCTTGGGCCCCAGAGGTGGTGCTGGGATGGGACCTAGCTCTGTGGACTTTTACTCAGCTCTCCTAGTGATTCTGATGCATACCCAGCTTTGAGAACCTGGAACCTAATTAGAAAAAAAAATTAATTGAAATCATAAACTACAGCTGGGCATGGTGGCACACGCTTGTAATCCCAGTACTTGGGAGGCTGAGACGAGAGGATCCAGGTTCATGGCCAGCCTCAGCTACTTAGTGAGGCCCTCCACAATTTAGTGAGACCCTGTTTCAAAATAAAGAATAAAAAATCGGGCTGGGGGTGTAGCTCAAAGGTAGAATGCCTCTGGGTTCAATCCCCAGTACCACAAAATAAATAAATAAATAAATAAAAAATCATCAATTACTATGACAAAACCATGTGGCAGTATTGGGCTCAACAGGGACTTCACCCAGAGTTGCCTTCTAGAGGGGACGCTGAGAGCTTGCCATTCTGCTGTCAGGAGTGGCCTTTGGGGTCTGTTGTTATATGCTGGGGAATCTTGAAGATAAACTGGCTCTATTTTATTTTATTCATTCATTTATTTATTTTTGGTATGGGGAGTTTTACCCAGGGGCATTCTACCTTTGAGCTGCACCCCCAGCCCTATTTTCTATTTTTTATTTTGAAACAGGGTCTAGGTTGCTGAGGGCCTTGCTAAGTTGCTGAAGCTGGCCTTAAACCTGCTGTCTCAGCCTCGCAAGTACTGGGATTACAGGAGGCATGTGCCACTGTGGTAGGCTGGGAACCAGCTCTGGGCTTGGCTAGCCAGAGGGGCGGAGGCTATCTCCAATAGGTGCTGCTGGAATTGCCCATAGGAACCTGGAGGTGCTGCCTCGGGCAGCAGCAGGTAGCAGCAGTGCTTCTGGAAGGACCCCAGATCACCTCATCCAGAACTGGCTAGAGAATCCGATAAAATGCAGATTCCTTGACCCTCTCCCCCACTGGAAGCAGGATCTACATTTTTTCCCCAGTACTGGGAATTGAACCCAGGGGCATTCTACCTCCAAGCTACAACCCCAGTCCTATTTTTTATTCTTTATTTTGAAACAGGGTCTCACTAAGTTGCGATCCTGAAAGTACAAGTGTGGGCCACCATGCCCGCGGGGCTCAGGATCTACATTTTACACTGACTTCACTCATTTTTATGAGGTATGTTAAATTCAAGAACAAGAGATGATTGAGGTTAAGCTGTGCAGCGTGGTGACACATGCCTGTAGTCCCAGAACTTGGGAGGTCGAGACAGGAGGATTGCAGGTTCATGGCCAGCCTCAGCAACTCAGTGAGGCTCTTAGCAACTTAGCAATAGAGCTAGAGGTGTAGCTCAGAGAAGAATGAGTTCAATCCTCAGCACCAAAAAATAAAAAAGAAAAGAAAAAAGAAAAAAAGAAAAGAAAAAGAAAAAAGGGGAGAGAGAGAGAGAGAGAGAGAGAGAGAGAGAGAGAGAGAGAGAGAGAGAGAGATTGAGAAGACCTTGAGACACCAGGTGTCCCAGCCTCTCTGGAGCAGACAGATGTTTTTGTTTCATTATATTCCCTTCCTGGTAAGTAATGTGGCAAAGCTGGAGGCCTAGACCCTCTGCATGGAACCTCAGCCTGACTTCTCAGACCATAAATATTCACCAGCCTTCAAAGACCAGCTGGAGGGTGTAACCCGGAAAAGATTTTCAGAAATCAAAGTATCACTTTGTTTGAGTTCTTCAGAGTTACAGGCACTTTTCTGAGGACAACTAGAACAGACACTTGGTTTTTAGGCACTGTCTGGTTAAAAATGATTTTCTTTGCAAGGAATCTCAATTGTTGTGGAGAACCTTGGTCTGGAGTCTTCCTATTGGGTCCTTTGAGGGTGACAGGCACACTTGCTTCAGGTGAGTGAAGTGTTTTGTAGGTGACATCCACTCTCCTCAGCTGTCAAAGAGATGAGCAGGGACTGTGCAGCCGTGGGGGACATAACTGACTTGGTTTCCCATCAAGCTCTGTCGGGGGATGTAACGTGAAGAAATGAAAGGGGAGCCGGAGAGGGACAGTTTCTAATGAGCTGTCTAGCTTGTTGGGGCCCAGCTTCAGGCTGCAAGCCGCCCTCTCTGCCAGCCTGCCTCGGCCCTGACTGTGCTCCAATGCTGTTAGGGTAAAATCTTGTTTTCTCTCAGAGAAAAAGAAGTGGCCTGAGGCAGAGAGACACAGACTCATAAGTAATTTCTCTCATTATACACTTCCAGTGCTTAATCACTATTGCACAGCAGACTTCAGAATTTTGCCCCGGACAGGATGCAGATTCTTCACACTACAGCTTAATCAGAGAGATTCCTGGCTTGCCTGAATGGGGAGAACTGACTCCACCAGGTAAGTTGTTGGTGGCCTTCTATTCCCTGAGATTTTCAGGGCTGGGCCCAGAGAGAATTTACAAAGTATGAATGCAGAGATCCTTCTAGGAGTAGTCTACTCACATGGGTGAGTTACTTGGGGAAGCCAGAGAGGTTTGTAATCCCATTACTTGAGAGGTTGAGACACGAGGATCATAGGTGCATAGCCAGCCTCAGCAACTTGTGAGGCCCTCTGCAATTAATGAGATCTTGTTTCAAAATAAAGAATAAAATAGGGCTGGGAGATATAGTCTGGAGGTAGAATGCCTGTAGGTTCCATCTCCAGTAACACACACACACACACACACACGAACCAATGCCAAGTATAATGTTGCATAGGGAGGGGATCTAGAAGCCAAAGCAACACAATTCCAGTAATCTCAGGTGGGGAAGTGGACAGGTTTAGTAACAAAAGCCATGGATGCCCTGGCAGCTTTTGTTTTGAGTAGATACTATAGATTCATTTTTTTCAGCCCACTATATTATTTACTTACGCATTTAAGATTACGAAATTAAAATAATAGTTCAAATGGTCTATTATCCAGGATTATAGATGGTCTGAGAGCCAATAGCCCTGGAATGTGTTTTGAATCGTTATACTAGTAGTACATGTTCTTCTTGTAAAATATTTAGAAGTTTACACAGCAAACTGTCCCTTTCCCATTCCCCAGAGATAATCACTGGCGATAGCTTGGTGAATGTCCTTCAGTGGCTTTTCTAAACATTTACATACTCATACATGTATGCATACACACTTCTCGTTTCCATAAATGAGATCATATATCACATATTGTTATGTAACTGTATTTTGTTTTGTTTTGCTTAATGATATACATCTTAGAGTTATTTCCATAGCAGTACATATAAGTCTACCTCATTCATTTTAATATTAGCACAGTATGGTATTAGATGGATATATCCTACTTGTATAATTTCACTAGTTTGTAGATAATAAAATTGTTTCTAATATGTTTGCTATCACAGTGTTGAAATGAGCCTTCAGGTATATGTATCTTTGTGTGTGTGTGTGTGTGTGTGTGTGTGTGTGTGTGTATTTTGTGTGTAATACTAGGGATTGAACCCAGGGGGCATTCTATCTCCAAGTCACATCCCTAGCCCTATTTATTTATTTATTTATTTATTTATTTATTTATTTATTTATTTATATATACGGGATAGTAAACCTAGGAACCTAGGTTTAAACCTAGGAACCTAGATTCCACCTCTGAGCTACATCCCCAGCCCTTTTGTTTTGTTTCTGACACAGGGCCTCACTAGGTTGCTGAGAGGCTCGCTATGTTGCTGAGGCTGTTCTTGAATTTGCTATCCTCCTGTCTCAGCCTCCAAGTGCTGGGATTATAGGTGTGTGCCACCTCACCTGGCTTATTTTTTATTTGGAAACAGGTTCTCACTAAGTTGCTGAGAGCCTTGCTAAGTTGCTGAGGCTGTCCTCAAACCTCCCATCTTTCTCCCATACTCCCTACTCAGCCTCCTAAATATTGGAATTATAAGGGTGTACCACCATCCCTAGCCCAGGTACATATATCCTTGTACAAATATTATTGTAGGATAGATTCCTAGAGGTAGAATTGTAGGGTCAGTTGCAAAGATCAAGTCACTTCTGCATTTGTTTATTATACAAGGTGTCTAACTCAACTCATCTGATTCATCTCTACCAATGGCTCTCAACCTGGCAGTATGTTAAAGTCACTTGAGGAACTTTCAAAACTTACATCTGCCCAAGCTGCACCAAGACCCACTGCATCAGAATCTTTAGGAGTAGGGTGCAGGCTTTGAATTTTCAGAAAAACTCTGAAAATTCTAACATAAGTACCTAGCTGGCACTATGCTGCTATTCTCAGTAAACACCTAGACAAAAGGTAGTGAGCTCAGTGCAACAGAGAACCACATTCCATAGAAGAAACTAGGTGTCATTGAAGTGATAGGCACTCTGTATAACAAAGAAATAAAAAGAGAAGGAAATACAGGGTGGGGAAGGATGAAGAGAAAAATCTCTTCCTCTACATCAGCTAAACAAGGATGCCCTCCATATCCCAGTCCCATGCTCTAAACAGGTGCATGCCCTGAAGGGTATTGAAAGCATTCTAAGGCTGGGGGCTATCATACCATCTATATACAATAGTGGAGCTTTCTAAACAGTATCTATTCTTTTTCTTTTTGGTGCTGGAGATTGAACCCAGGAGCATTACACCTCTGAGTACCCCCAGCCCTTTTTATTTTTTTTTTATTTTGAAACAGGATCTCACTAAGTTGTCCCCAAAGTATCTCTTGTTTCTGTCTATGACCTTCCCTTCTGGGGGATCCTGATGGGAGCCCATGGGCCCCTCACTGCTCGCCTCAAGGCTCTCCCTGCCTCAGTGACAGCCCAGTTCTCGACCCTAAGGAACCAGAGGCCCCAATTCTGAACTTGATCTTTCTCTGTCCACCACCTACTGTTTAGGTACAAGTCTCCCAGACAAGATTTTGTGGCCCAGGCTTGGCTCTAGTGCCTATGACACGTGGAGGAGATGCTGTGTCTCTTAGTGATACCTATTTACCATTGGTGACAGGATGGTCCTCTTTGGGCAGAGCTAGTCACAAGTTTTCCTTCCAACCTTTAGGGATTCTTGTCCTATGTGGGAAAATAATAATACATGCAAATAAATGTTTCTGGTCCCCCCACTTTTTGGTGCTGGGGATTGAACCCAAGGCCATTCTACCTCTGAGCTACACTTCCAGTCCTATTTTTATTTTTTATAAAACAGGGTCTCACTAAGTTGCAGAGAGCCTCATTAAGTTGCTGAGGCTGGTTGTGAACCTGTGATCCTGTCTCAGGCTCCCAAGTTCTGGGATTATAGGCATGTGCCACCACGCCTGGCTTTCCTCCTTCTTGTAATATTCATTTTCTTCTGTAACTTAGTAAAGATTTATGTTATACTTAGAGTAAATTTCTTATTTTTTCACATTTCACAACTGGATAAAAGCACCTGTATCTTACTAATCCAAATTAATTTTTTAAAGTGATTTTTTTGTGTGTTTTCATCATTTGGAAAAGACCTAAAATCAACAATAAAATAAAACAAAAAGTTAAAATATCATTTCAATGGGCCATTTTCTTTTAAAAACATTGGCTGCCAAAATGGATTCCAGAAATGTAGAATTAATATTAGCAAGCAGTAGGTCTAAGAGATGTTGCGGGGGTACAAATTAGAACTGCAATATGCAATACTATCTCTGCTGGAGGGAACATTTTGAGAGGTGAAAATTTGACCTCAACTAGACTAATTCCTTCTCCATCCTCCTCCTCCTCCTGATCTTTTGTGGTACTGGGGATTGAACCCAAAGGCATTCTACCTTCAAGCTACCCCCAGCCAATTTTGTATTTCTTATTTGAAAACAGAGTCTCGCTAGAGTCCCACTACTTACTGAAGCTGTCCTCGAACCTGCAATCCTCCTATCTCAGCCTCCCAAGTACCGGGATTACAAGTGTGCGCCACCATGCCCAGCTCTAGACTAATTCTTTCTAGTTTTGCTTTCCTATCCCTTTCCCATGACGATTTGTAGTGTGCAGCATGGCCATATCTTAGTAATTTTATTTGTACAATATTCTTATTGTCTGTCTTTTCCATCAGATTATAGAATCCATGACATTTTGTCTTTTTTTTTTTACTTGTGTTATCCTTTGCACCTAGCCCAATGCAGGCTCATAGGAGATGGTCAATAAATATTTATGGAATGAATGAATAAATTATGAAGATAAAGAAACACTGGTATTAAGTTATAGGATGAATTTAAACAAAACTGAACTAAAACAAAACAACAAAAGCAAGCTTCAAAATTTACCAAAAGAAATCTTCAAAGCTTAGCATCAAGAAAGCTTCTTGACGCTTGTAATCCCAGCATTCGGGAGGCTGAGACCAGAGGATCCGGGTTCGCGGTCAGCCTCAGCTACCTAGTGAGGCACTCCACAACTTAGTGAGACTCAGTTTCAAAAATAAAGAATAAAAAATAGGGCTGGAGGTATAGCTTGGAGGTAGAATGCCCCTGAGTTCAACCCCCAGTACCGCAAAAAAAAAAAAAAAAAAAAAAAAAAGAAAGCTTCTTGATTGGAAAAGCTGGAGACCCTCCTCACACACCACCTTATTCCTTTAAATAATTTTGACACTGTTCTGTAATTCTAGGACCTTATTTCTCTTCCATTTCTAGAGCAAAATGTTTCTTTGTTCAGAACTTGGAGCTGTTGTCATGAAAATTAATATGATGTCAGAAAGCAAATACAGTGATTTTATCATAAGAACAAGGACCTCCCATATTCTTTTATTAGTGACCCACTATTAGTGGCCCAGTGATACACTAAAAGATGGTTTTGTTTTGTTTTTGTGGTACTGGGGACTGAACCCAGGGGAATTCTACCTCTAAACTATAACCCTGGCCCTATATTTTTATTCTTTATTTTGAAACAGGGTCTCACTAAGTTGTGGAGGGCCTCACTAAGTAGCTGAGGCTGGCCGCGAACCTGTGATCCTCCTGTCTCAGCCTCCCAAGTACTGGGATTACAAGTGTGCACCACCATGCCCGGCTACTAAAAGATGTTTTTAAAAATATACTGCATCTAGCCGGGCGTGGTGGCACATGCTTGTAATCCCAGCATTCGGGAGGCTGAGACCGGAGGATCCGGGTTCGCGGCCAGCCTCAGCTACCTAGTGAGGCACTCCGCAACTTAGTGAGACTCGGTTTCAAAATAAAGAATAAAAAATAGGGCTGGGGGTATAGCTCGGAGGTAGAATGCCCCTGAGTTAAATCCCCAGTACCGAAAAAAAAAAAAAATATATATATATATATACTGCATCTGCCCTGTGTGGTGGTGGATGCCTGTAATCCTGGTACTTGGGAGGCTGAGACAGGAGGATCACAGGTTCAAAGCCAGACCCAGCAACTCAGTGAGGCTCTTAGCAATCTAGTGAGATTTTATTTCCAAATAAAAAATAAAATGGGAATGGGGTTGTAGCTCAGAGGTAGAACGCCCTTGGGTTCAATCCTCAGCACCACAAAAAGAAAAAAGGAGAGAGAGAGAGAGAGAGAGAGAGAGAGAGAGAGAGAGAGAGAGAGAGAGAATATGTTGAGTTGAGAAGACTTTGAGACACCAGTGTGTCCCAGCTTCTGCTGTCTGGGGCAGACAGGTGTTTTTGTTTCATTACATTCCACTTCCTGGTAATGTGGCAAAATTGGAGGCCCAGACTCTCTGCGTGGAACTTTCAACTGACTTCTCAGACCACGAATGGTCACCAGTTTTCAAACACCAGCTGGAAGGTGTAACCTGGAAACGAATAAAATAGGGCTGGGGGTGTGCTCGGAGTAGAGTGCCCCTGGGTTCAATTCAAGCATGTGCATGTGCGCACACCCTCCACATTCTCTCTCTCTCTATCTGAAGGGCCTGGAGTGTGGCTCAGTGATAGAGCACCTGACTGGCATTTATGAGGGGTCTGGGTACAATTCCCAGCTCTGAAAATAATCAATCAATCAAGCAAGCTCTGGCCAAATGGAAGTATTCTGTATCTGAAAGTGAAGTTGTGGGAATGATTTTCAGGCATAATTTAATATAAAACATTCTGAGTTCTCTGTGTCAGAAGCAAATTATAATTTCAAAAAATAACAACGTCTCATTTATTCTTCCACTTGATAAATTTGTATTATATGGGAGGCAACCTGGCACAATGGAGCAGGGGCCCTAGAGCCAGATCATCTCCACTGTTAGCTGTGCCATCTTGGGCAAATTGCCTAATTGCTTTGTGGCTCAATTGCCTCATCTGTTAAATGGAATAATAAGCCTGCTGACTTCAGTTATTACACAATTTAAATGTTCGTGTTTGCAAAGCACTTAGAACAGTACCTGGAAAATAGTTAGCACTACATAAAAATTTGTAAATAAATAAGCCCTGTGTTCAGGAAATAATAGTTTGCTATTTTCCTGAACACTTGCTATATATCAAGCACTAATCAACTCCGATGGAGGTATAATATTCATTCCTTCAGTCAATATTCATTGAGTGGCTACTAGATGTCAGGAGCTAGTCTAGGTCATGGGATATACGGTCTTAGAATTTATATTTTTCAAAAAATGTAACAAGTGAGCCGGGTGTGGTGGCGCACACTTGTAATCCCAGCATTCGGGAGGCTGAGACCGGAGGATCCGGGTTCGCGGCCAGCCTCAGCTACCTAGTGAGGCACTCCGCAACTTAGTGAGACTCAGTTTCAAAATAAAGAATAAAAAATAGGGCTGGGGGTATAGCTTGGGGGTAGAATGCCTCTGAGTTCAATCCCCAGTACGCAAAAAAAAAAAAAAAAAAAAAAAAAAAAAAAAAAAAAAAAAAAAAAAAAAAAAAGTAACAAGTGATTTTCAATAGCTCTCTAGCTTTCCCTATCAGCTCTAAACTGTTATCACATTATTCTTTGTTAAAAATAATTTCTTATAACTTCTGAATTTTTTTGTGTGTGTATGTGGTACTGGGGATTGAACCCAGGTGCATTCTACCTCCAAGCTACACCCCCAGCCCTATTTCTAATTCTTTATTTTGAAACAGGGTCTCACTAAGTTGGGGGAGGGCCTCACTAAGTAGCTGAGGCTGGCCAAGAATCTGCAATCTTCCTGTTTCAGTCTCCCAAGTACTGGGATTACAAGTGTGTGCCACCATGCCCAGCTACTTCTGAAGTTTTATTTTATTTTATTTGTACTGGTAATTGAACCCAGGGGCATTCTATCTTCGAGTTATACTCCCAGACCCATTTTCCTATTTGGAAACAGAGTCTCACTAAGTTACTGAGAGCCTCACTAAATTGCTGAGGCTGTCCTTGAACCTATGATCCTCCTTGAACCTGTCTCAGCCTCGCAAGTGCTAGGATTAGAAGCGTGCACCACCACGTCTGGCTTGAAGTTTTAAATTACTGCATGCATAGTGCTTTGAAGAACTATTTTACCTCTGTTTTACTTAGTGATTGTTGTGAGAAACTATCTTAATTTTGCATTATTATGAAGTCTTTTTAAACCTGTTATATTTTCAATAAAAATGTGATTTTTTTTGGTATGGTACTAGGGATTGAGCCCAGGGGCATTCTACCTCCAAGCCACACCCCTAGCCCTACTTTTTTTTTTTTTTTGCGGTACTGGGGATTGAACTCAGGGACATTCTACCTCCGGGCTACACCCCCAGCCTCATTTTTTATTCTTTATTTTGAAACCGAGTCTCACTAAGTTGCGGAGTGCCTCACTAGGTAGCTGAGGCTGGCCGCGAACCCGGATCCTCTGGTCTCAGCCTCCCGAATGCTGGGATTACAAGCGTGCGCCACCACACCCGGCAAAAATGTGATTTTTAAGTTATAAAATAATACTTGTCTACTATTTTTCTATTAAAGCAATTCTGGAATGCATAACTATATACCTTTATACCTACCTATCTTTGCAAAGTTGCATAAATTTTTTTAGGACAGATTCTTAGAGTAGAAATCCCTTGATCAATGATATTTGAAGTTGGGTATGGTTGCACATGCCTATAATCCCAGGATTTGTGGGTCAGAGAGGAGGATCACAAGTTCAAGGCCAGCCTCAGCAACTTAGACCATGTTTCAAAATTAAAAAATAAAAAGGGCTGGAGTGTAGCTTAGAAGTAGAATGCCCCTGGGTTCAATCCCCAGTACACACACACACACACACACACACACAAATATATATATATATATATATATATATATATATATATATATATATATATATAACTTTTAAGTTTATATTGCCAAAATGTACTTGAAGAAAAGACTTTATCAATTGCTATCCTTCCCTAAGGTGCTTTCCCCCCTAAATGTTATCTTATCATGTTTAAAATTTTTGTCAGTCTGATGGGAAACAACTGATAAATTGGTATTATTTCAGTTAAATAATGAGAATGATTTTGCATATGTTTATTTTCCATTTGTATTTATGATTGATTTCTTTACATCCTTAACTCATTTTTCTATCAGTGTAATGAAGCTTTGAGTATATAGTAGATGTGACTGATAATTATGTTGCAAATATTTTTCCAAGTCATTATATTTTATTTATAATGTCTATTGTAAGGCAATCATATGAAGGCAATCATTTTCTTTATGACTTCTGAGATTGAGTGATGATTACCTTAATATTATGTTTCAAAAGTCTCCATTATTTTCCATAATTTAAAATATTGAAATCTTATATCCATGTAGAGTTTATTCTTGTGCTTAATGGTTTATTTATTTACTTCTTATTTTTAATGGTTTATTTTTTAATCCTAAATGAATTTGACATGATAATTGAGAATTACAACTTTAGTTGAAGATCTTGTGTGTTTCTATGACACATATTGAGCGTTAAGTACAGTTGTACCATTCTTAGAGATCTAGAAGCACATATCTCTACAGCCAATGCAGGGTCCTTTTATGAGAAACTTTCCCTAAGCAATAATAAGATAATATAATAAGTTAAAGATATTATTAGGTTCTCACTGAATTACATAACCTCAATCAGTCCTCACACATACCAGCTGAATAAAATATTACTGTGATAGAATACTTATTTTTAAAAATCCATTGTTTAGTAGTTAGCAAAAGTCAAATACTCTGAAAATCAAGTGTTTGGCAAGCGTGTTTATATTTTTAATCTGATAGTTTCCTTCTCATAAACGTTTAATTATATGCTAGACGTAAATGATTCATGGAAGCATTTTATAGAGGTACTTCCTTTTCTGGCATCTATTCCCAGATTTATAGGAAATAGCTAATCTACAGATTAGAGAGAGAATAGGGCAGCACCTTCATGAGGGGAGGATACATTTAAAAGAGCAGAAGTGTTTGGATGACCTGGTTCCTTTGCCACACAGTGAGAATCCTCTATTCTTTTGTTTTGCCCATTCTTTAAAAGAAACTCTTTGGAAACCAGGTACTAGTGATGTGGAAGATAGTTATTAAGAGTTAATTCTGGATGAATAATTTCTAAAGACCTGTTACACAACAATGTGCATATGATTAGTACTACTGTACTGTACACTTAAGTGGATAAGATGGTAAATGTTGTGTTCTGTGTTTTTACCACATTAAAAAAAAGTTAATTCTGCATTGTAGTTTGTTTTTAATCAATCATCAAATATTAGAGTTCTACTATGCACCAAATACCTTGTTGCTGTGGAGGATACCAAGAAATATATCTGAGGGCTTGAGGTCTTAAGAAACTAGTGATTAAGTTGAAGGACAAAGCTAAGCATACACAACAATTAACTAACAACCTCAGGCAACATATGATACCAAGTGAGAAGAAACACATCTTATAGGAGTTTAGAACAAGTAGGACTCTCTTTGGGCTACACTGATAGAATTTTTTTGTGGCACGGGGGATTGAACCCAAGGGCATACTACCTCCAAGCTACACCCCTCGCCCTATTTTTTATTCTTTATTTTGAAACAGGGTCTCACTGAGTTGCAGAGGGCCTCACTAAGTAGCAGAGGCTGGCCTCGAAACCAGGTCCTCCAGTCTCAGCCTCCCTAGTACTGGGATTACAAGCATGTGCCACCACATCCAGCTTCCTAAATGGTTTTAAAAGCATTTTAATATGCATTTGCTCAAGTCTCCCTTTTAATAACTCTAGAAGGTATTATCTCCATTTATCAGGAAACAAAGTTCAGAGATTGTAATTTGCCCGAGGTAGAAAGTTCTAGTTACAGAAAGTTCTACATGGTAGAACTGTGAACTAGACTTAATGTCTTCCAGCTCTTCTTCCTGGTTATGATTCAATTGGCATTGAAGATTTGTTACTAAAAATGTTTTCAGGGTTGGAGTATAGCTAAAATGTGCTAGAAATACTGTAGCTATATATTTGCTAAAATTAGAATAATTTTTTCTTCTCTGTCTCTTTGCCATAGAACATAAAGTAACTTTTGTATAAAACCACAGATTATTCTTCTGACTATTTACAGGGCAGAGAAACTCCAATAATACTGTGATAGAGTGAGGATTAGCATACAGACTTCAGTTTCATTATTTACAGACAGTCCTTTTGCCAACTGAAGTTCCATGAAAGACATTCCTTATCCATCATGTCTGACATATTTTTTTTTTTGGTACTGGGGATTGAACCCAGGGGTATTCTACTTCTGAGCTATGCCCCCAGCCCTATTTTATTTTTTATTTTGAAACAAAGTCTCACTAAATTACCGCGTGCTGGGTTCGTGGCCAGTCTCAGCTACTTAGTGAGGCTCTTGGCAACTTGGTGAGACCCTGCTTCAAAAAAAATAAGACGGGGTGTAACTTGGAGGTAGAATGCCCCTGGATTCAATACCAAGTACCGCAAAAAAAAAAAAAAAAAAAAAAGAAAGAAAGAAAAAGAAAAAGTATATGGTAAAAGTACACACACAAACTGTGGTCAGGAGCTTTGCTTTTATTTTCCTTAATATTTTTGCAAAAGAAGGTCAGTGCTGCCCTCTACTGTTAGATGCTTATTTGTTAGAAAACAGATGCCTGCTAGATTTGGGCAATGGATAAAGGTAATGTTACGTTGTTTAAAAAATTTATTTATTTGTTTGTTTGTTTATTTATTATTTTGTGGTACTGGGGATTGAATATAGGGACATTCTACCTTTGAGCTACCCCCAGTCCTATTTTGTTTTTAAGTTTTGAAACAGGTCTCACTAAATTGCTGAGGCTGGCTGCAAATCTGCAATCCTGTCTCAGCCTCCCAAGTACTGGGATTACAAACCTGGGTCACCGCCTGGCTATTACATTGTTTTAAATTGACCTTTTAGAGAGCCTGTTCTTGGCAAACACACTGAATTTGCTTCTTTATCTCATTAATATTCATCTTGTATCAAAGAAGGGGATTTTAGGGCACAACCTCCCCTCCTCCATCAACAGGCATTGCAACTTGGGGTGATAAGTTTTAAGACACTATATTTGCCATGCATTTAAAAAGAAAGCAGGAGGGGAAGATTTCTTGTGGTTTGGTGTGTCTGTGTTTCCTTTTTGCTAAGGTAACCCATTCCTTTCTCTCTCTCTCTCTCTCTCTCTCTCTCTCTCTCTCTCTCTCTCTCTCTGTGTGTGTGTGTGTGTGTGTGTGTACGTGTATGGTAATGAGGATTGAATCCAGAGGCATTCTATCTCTGAAGTACATCCCGAGCTCTTTTTATTTTATTATTTGGAAACAGGGTCTCACTAAGTTGCTGACAGCCTCACTAAATTGCTGAGGCTGGCTTCAAACCTGCGATCCTCCTGTCTCAGCCTCCCAAGTACTGGGATTACAAGCATGTGCTGCCACGCTCTGCTCTCTTTGTGTTTCTTTCAGTGGAGACGACTGGTGCTCTGAACTGAGAGAAGAGTGGAATGGTGTTTCTGAAACACTTTTTTCCCCACTGGAAAACAACTTTTGTTGAGATCTCACCAGCTGCACAATGTGTTCCTGACATTAAGCTCCTTCTTCCCTGGCAATGGTTCTTTCTTAGGTGGTACCATGAATGCTCTCTTCTCCTCCACAGTCTGAAAGTAGCCACGAGCAAACTTGGAGGTGGCGTCCATGAACTTAAGGACAATTTTCTCCAGATCCTGCCGTTTGGTCTGTGTTGGTAAGGACTTCTTGGTTCCCACCACGAGCCTTTCAGTGTGTCAGACAGGTTATAGCCTGTGAAGACGCTGTTCTGGGTCAGTTTTTCTGTCCTTGATAAGGCAGCCCTGACCATTCCTGTAGATCTTCTTGTTGATCTCAGTGTGGTGGGCTTTTCTGCCTTTCTGCCTAGCCCGTGCCATAGAGGAGGCCACAGGGGCACGATGCCATGCTCCAAAGCAGGCCAACTTGTGCAGCCCTCAGTGGATCTTTCAAGGATAGCTTCTCTCTTTTTGGTGCTGGGGATTGAACCCAGTGGCATTCTACCCCTGAGCTACACCCCCAGGCCTATTTTATTTTGAAACAGGGTCTCACTAAGTTGTGGAGAGTGTTGCTAAGTTGGTAAGGCTGCCTAAGAACCTGCATTCTTCCTGTTTTAGCCTTTCAACTACTGAGGTGATAGGTGTGCACCATCACGTTCAGCTTCCGGACAGCTTCTTGGTGTGCTAGTGACTGGTCATCCCTTTGTAGCCTTTGTCCTTGGTCACCCCAATGACTTTGATCATCTCATGCTGCTGTTCCAGCTTCTCCTGAGCCCAGGCCAGTTTCTTGGCCACAGTGCCCCCGTTAGGTGGGACTTCTTCTGGTGCAGAGGAAGCAGGTACTTCTGGGTGTGGGTGATAACCAGGATGACCTGCAATACTCTTCCATGCTGCTGGAGTCCTTTGCCAGCTGCTCATTGCCCATATCACCTGCCCTTTCTTGCAGGATTTGGTGGAGGCCTTCTTCTTAGATGCATGCCAGTTCTCAAAGAAACGCCTTTTGCTCTTACGTGCACTGATATACTCAGCAAAGATGGTCTTGGAAGTCCAAAGGCCTCAAGGAATTTCCGTATAGTCCACAAGTGGTATCTACAACCACCATACATGGTATCTCCACAAAGACACAGCCTCCACAGCTTCCCTCTTGTTCCCCTTGGATCTTGGCCTGTCCACTTTCCACACAATGTGGGTCATGCCAGCCTTGTAGCCCAGAAAGGCTACGAGGTGGATGGGCTGGGAGAGTTCACCTTTCAAGGGGAAGCTCTTCACCTTTTCATGATGTCTATGGCTGCTTCGAAGGCAAGAGGCCCCAGGATCTGTTCTGGGGAGTAGAGAACTCCCTACAATAGATAATGTTGTTAAATACTTCGGGCAAAGTGCTAAAACACTTCATATTTTTCAGAAAAAGGTAACATAGAAATACAACATGCTATTACTAACATATTTACATTTAAATTATGTTGTCTTGTTACTTTTAAGTTGTTTTAGGAATTTATGGATTTCTACAAAGACCTCTTGGTAGGCTCTAGATACCTTAAAATGTGTGTTCTCAAAAAAAATTGTGTTCTCTACTTTTTCCATTTTAAAAATATTTTGGAGTACATGTCTACAAGAGGCCAGATCACATGGACCTCAAAGAGATTTAGCCTGTCCAGGCATAGTGGTGCACGCCTATAATCCCAGTACTTGGGAGGATATGATAGGAGGATCATAGGTTCGAGGGCAGCCTCAGCAACATAGTGAGACTTTCAGCAACCTAGAGAGACTCTGTTTCAAAACAAAAAATTAAAAAGGGCTGTTGGTTTAGTTTGTAGGTAAAATGCCCCTGGGCTCAATCCCCAGTAAAAACACACACACACACACACACACACACACACACACAAGAGCGAGAGCGAGAGCGAGAGCGAGAGCGAGAGCGAGAGCGAGAGAGAGAGAGAGAGTGCCTAATTACCCTATAGGTAACTAGGGACTAAAGTGTTATCTTTATGACAATAATAATAATTATTTCTACAACTGTGTTAAATATATATATAGATATCTACACAAAAATTATGATTTACAGATAATGATATTAACACTCAGACATATTAAGCAATTTACTCAAAGTTTCAAAACTAGCAAAGCTAGAATTCGATTCCAGGTTCAGCCCTGTGCTGGACATCATTCAATGAAAAATCTAAATAAATCTTAAAGCCAAGTGCTTGTAAATAATATCTGTGATAATGCTGGGTGTGGTGGCACATGCTTGTAATCTCAGTACTTGGGAGGCCAAGACAGGAGGATTGCAGGTTTGAGGACAGCTCCAGCAAGTAGTGAGACTCTCATCAACCTAGTGAGACCCTGTTTCCAAATAAAAATAAGATAGGGCTGGAGGTGTAGCTTAGAGGTAGAATGCTCCTGGGTTCAATCCCTAGTATCACAAAAAAGTAATATCTGTGATAATGATCCCCATTAATGCTTATTGAGTACTTACTATCAGATACAATTAAAAGAGTTTTACATGAAATCATTATCCCATGAGGCAGAATTACTATTATCCTCATGTTACTGTTGAGGAACTGAGGCATATGGAGGAAATCCAGTTCCAGAAGTCATGGATTTAAACATTATGCTATACTGCTTTTTTTTTTTTTTTTTTTTGCAGTACTGGGGTTGAACTCAGGGGCATTCTACCTCTGAGCTATGCCCCCAGCCCTATTTTTTTTATTCTTTATTTTGAAACAGGGTCTCACTAAATTGTGGAGTGCCTCATTAGGTAGCTGAGGCTGGCCGCGAACCCGGATCCTCCAGTCTCAGTCTCCCGAATGCTGGGATTACAAGCATGCGCCACCACACCTGGCTAGAGGACAATTTTTAAATGGTACCATGTAACTTAATTATAGCCACAAGCAGATGAGACCATTAATAGTTCTAAGTCCTTTTGATATCTTTGTCTCAGCAGTATTTATTTACTTTTGGGCACTCTACCACTGAGCTACATCCCCAGCTATTTTTATTTATTTATTTTTTTAATTTTGAGACGTAGTCTAAGTTGCTGAAGTTGGCTGGCCTGGAACTTGTGATCCTTCTGCCTCAGCCTCCCCAGTAGCTGGAATTACAGATAAGCACTACTGTGCCCAGTCACAGCTGTGTTTTTAAAGAAACATTTGTTTAGCACACAACTCAGCTTCAAAATAATACTCTACCCTTAGTGACTACATGCACCCAAATATAGCCATCCCAAAGCATTTTGTGCTGAGTGCCAAGGGCATCAACTCCTCCCTGATTTGTTCCTAAGTTTAGACCTCCTGGGTACTCAGGCAAGAATGAGTAAAATAGGCAGGTGTGGGTTTGCCTAGAGGCTCAGGCAGTGCCCACTGCTGTCCAGCCTCTTATGTCCTGGGACAGCTCTGCCTAGCCCTGAAGGCTTCAGAGTTCCAAGGGCGCTCCTTCCAGATATAGTTGTTGCCATATGGGTTCCCAGTCCTGTTGTTCAGTTCTAGTGAGGAAAAGAAGGGAAAAGTCAGAAGGGATATGGTAGGGAGAATGCTTGAACTGACAGTTATAGGAAATCAGGAGGCAGTGGGAATCCAGCCCCTGGCTCTTCTGACCTTTACTTCCCAGGCCACTCACTTTTCCTGGCTGCCTACTTGTCTGTGCAGTATTGGGCTCTCAAAGGTCTTTTGCTTGACTTATCCCTTCAGCCAGGAGGCAGTGTTGAGTCAATTCTAAGTCAAAGTGTTAAATTTAGCAATGACCTGTAAGGCATTTTGTTTATTTCGAGATTGGTATTTTACTTAGGGGGCAGCCTACACAGCTCAAGAAAGAACAGCACCGAACTTAATCTCCAAAGAGCTTCACATTCCCAAGAAAAAAGTTGGAGACTTGGATTGCATAGAATATAAAAGCTTTCCATCCCAGTTCTTCCTATCCCCAATAACTAACTGCCTTTTCTAAAACTCAGAGTAGATATTATGGAGACATGAAAAACTGCATGATACTTTCTTTGTCCCTATCAGCACTGGCTTGATTATATAGAGCCGCTCAGGTTATCAGTAAATATTTATTTGGTCTTAGCCAAGTGGATAGTATTTAGGTAAGCTAGGGTTGTTTTTCTCACTGGGAATGACGCAGGGAGTGACCGTGATATTGTTGGTCAATGATGTGAAGATTGTACTTCTAAATCAAATTCTGGGAAGGCAAGCTCTGGAACACCTCTCTCAGCAGTGACCCTCTGCCTCTGCTTTCGGAAGCACTGAAAGTTCATTGTCATTTGACCTTTTGCGCTAACTTGCAATTTTGGGAGGAAAATATTATTATTATTATTATTATTATTATTATTATTATTATTATTATTATTATTTTGTTGTTGTTGCGGTACTGGGGATTGAACTCAGGGGCATTCTACCTCCGAGCTATACTCCCAGTCCTGTTTTTTAATTCTTTATTTTGAAACAGGGTCTTACTAAGTTTTGGAGTGCCTCACTAAGTAGCTGAGGCTGGCCACAAACCCGGATCCTCCGGTCTCAGCCTCCCAAATGCTGGGATTACAAGCCTGCGCCACCACACTCGGCTGGAAAATATTATTAATGAAGTACGGAGGGCAGCTACCTTTGAAACCAGAGGCAGTTTCTGAAAAGAAGTAGATGATACAAAAGGTCAACAGGCGTTGTATAAAGTTCTTTGGCTTGTATTTATTACTTTGGAAAATTCGTTTTAAGATCTGTCAGATTACCTGATGAATAGAGGCCATGACATTGTTTTTTTTTTTTCTGAAACACCAAGAGAACCGACTCCTTCCAGCATTTGCTGTAAGTTTCAGACACGGAGGGAGTTATACAGGGTCAGATTTCTAGCCCAAAGCATACCATCTACAAGGGGGTGCGGCCGATGTGCAATGACAACAATAGATAACGTTTAGAGAGTGCTGTGTATTAACTCACATAATCCCCACAACAAACATGAGGAAAATACTATTATCTCCAATTTAAAGAGCAGGAACGGAGAGGTTAAATAACTTGCCTAAACCTGCCCAGGTTAGTAAGTAGCAGCCAGAATCGAAACCTAGGTAGTCTGGCTCCAGAAGTAGGTTGCTTAACACAAGGGCATTTTCTAAAATTATAATATGGCCATCAAGGTATAGAAGCACAGAGATTTTGACTACAGTGAAAGTTAAGGAAAGGCTTTATGGAGGTTGGTATTTGCTCTGGCTCTTCAAGGCAAACAGATCTTGGGTTTGGGGAGGAAAGAACATCAGGGGAAGAAACAGCCTAACAAACAGAAGAGACAATTTGGGTACCAGCCAAGGAATGACAGCCAGTGCTGATCGAGTGCATGCGTGGGAGGAAAGCTGGGAGCGAGGCCGCGTCCTGATTCTGAACCTCCTGGAGGTCCAGGACCCTCTCTGTAAGGAACTGGGAAGGAAAAGAAAATCTTAAACTAGAAAAGCGTCAGAAAGAAACTCGTGCTCATCCCTCACTTTTACTAGGATCACCCGGCCAGTGAACGAGGCAGGCAGCACACCCACATTTCTTTCTGGGGGAAACGCCCAGTGGGAGATGATCAAGGTCGCCTGCGTGGCCTCAGGAGCTGCAGGTCCTGGGTGAGGACTCGCGTCCCCAGCACAAACGCCGGGGCCAGCCCAGCCTCCCAGGTGCGCGCTGCAGAACCTAGCATAGAGAACACCTGCTCAGAGGTTACAGGAAGATCTGTCCTTCAGAATTCCCCCGGCCATCTCCCCCGGGTCTTTCGGCTCCCGAAGGTCAAGGAGGTTGCCCCTTGGGGACTCTGGTCGCTTGGCTCCTTCCTTCAGTGGCCAAGGAATAAGAGCCTCAGCGATTGGAGCATGCTATGCCAATCAACTCTAGTCTCTGCCCACGCCACCGCTGGCGTAAATTGCATTGGTTGCATCATTACCGGCCTCCTATAAGATTATCTTCCGGGATTGGTTAATAGAACTCCCTCCTGTCTGGCCCTTGTTCGTCAGAAGCTCATGATTGGTTAACCACGTTGCCAAGCTCCGGACGCGGCACGACCATTGGAGGCCGCGGGCCCGCCCCCGCCTGCCCAGTGAAGGTGAGCGTCTCCTCCAGTCTCTGCGACCAGACCCGATCCGACAGCTTCAGGCGCGGAGTGAGGTCTCTTGGTAGGTTCCTGCTCTGTCATCATGGCACCCCCGTCAGTCTTTGCCGAGGTTCCGCAGGCCCAGCCGGTCTTGGTCTTTAAACTCACGGCCGACTTCCGGGAGGATCCAGACCCCCGCAAGGTCAACCTGGGAGTGGGAGGTAAGGATGCTGTGCCCTGGAATGTGAGCAGCGTGGGAGTGGACCCAACCCTGAGCGTGGGGACCGTGGGAGGGACTCAGGCTGGCGCTGCTTGGAGATGGGGGACGTGGAGACCGGGCAGGATCCACGAGGGTTTCGTTCACCTTGCCCATTTTACAGATGGGGATGCGACGTCCCTGGGAAGGGGAGATGTGTCTAAGTCACACAGAACAGGTGTAGCAGCCAGGACACAAACGTCGTCTTTCTGATTCCCCCATCCTGTGTTCTTCATCCTCCTAAGCAACGGGACGGCCAGGGATTGTAAAGAGAGGAAGGAAAACAGGAAGCCTCCTGGGCTTGGGGTACTGGAAAATGTATTCGCCAGAGGGAGCGTTGGTCTAGGTTGGTAAATATTTGAGTGAGCACGAAGTATCCACCAGGTACCTTATTAAACTTTGTGGAGAAACCGAGGCTTGGTTTTGTCTTCAAGGATTTAAAGAAAAGCAGGTGTTACACCTTAGAGATTGAAATGCTTTGAGATGGGTTAGTATTGCCTGGGGGGGGGGATCTGGGAAGGTGGTTCTGGCCCTTAGCGGTGTGATAGGAAAGGATGGATACGGTGGCATGGAGCTCACTTTCCACATATCCTTGTCTTCATTTCTTAATTGCATTTCTTGAGCCTTGTACAGCTCAGAGCATAGGCCTCAGTTTACCCATCTGCCTAGAAGAACATGTGTATTTGGAAGTCTCAGAAATTCTGTTTACCTCTAACCTTTTCTAGCCAACTTGTTATTTTTATTACCATCATTTGAGTATCCCACAGACACGTTTTTGATTTGGGTTTTGCCAACATACAAAGGCCAGTCAGGGAGATGAAAATGAGTAGAATGTCCTGTGCTAGGGATCAGGCTTATAATAAAAGGACTAGAAATTTTGAAAAGGAAAAATGGAATTGTTTTGCAACATAGGTGCACATAGGTGATATCAAGGGAATTCAGAATCAGGCTTCCCATAGAGAATGTTTGTCTTTTTACAGAGGGCTTGTGCTTCTTCATACCAAACCAAACCAAAAAACTTCACCAAGGAATATGGGGGTGAGATAGGAAAAACTCATTAACACCTGACGATTTATTGAGGTCATGTGATGTTTTTAGCAGGTAGAATAGGGGGTGAAATATTGAGTGATTGTCTCAAAATTGGAATGGGTACCATTTCTGCTCTTAATTTAAATCCAACCTAGAACATACCAATATTTCTTTAAGGTCAGATATTAGGAATTAATATTAATGTCAAATCTAAATATATCTTTTTAAAACCTTATGTTGTATTAGCTCAGTCACCTTTGAACCATCTTACAGGGTTGTTGTGAAGATTAAATGGTTTTAAAGTGCTTAGAACCATGTCTGGCATGTAAGTAGAAGTTATGTAAGTGTTAGCTATTGTTGTTTTGACATTTCTTTGAGTGGATCTTATAAAAGATTTTGAATAAAAGATTTCAGCTCAAGAACTAAAAAAATGAAATCATTTATGACATTGGCTCAGAAATAAACTGCTCAAACAGAGAAAAAAGCTCCCTGGAGTCCAGGCCAGAAGTGATCTGCTCAAAATCAGTCTTGAATTCAGATGGCCACGTCAGCTGTGACAGTACCTTTGTCATGTTCTGCAGGAGCCCAGAAACTAGGAGCAATGTATACAATCTTACTTAATGCTCACAGCAACTCTGAAAGGTTGTTTCTTACTATTTAGAGTTAAAGAAGCTGAAACCTGGAGAAAAGATGCAATTTGCCTGAGGTCATGGGACCACAAGGTGGGAGAACGGGGATTCTAGCCAGGTCTCTCAGGCCCCAGTTCTCTATTTTGGGTTCCTTCAGATGGCCTTGGGGCAGCCAGTATACTGGAGTGGGAAGAACTGGGAGACCTGGGTACAGGCCCAGTGCTATGGTCCTGTGACCTTGGGACAGTTATTTAACATCCTCACAACTCAGTCTGTAAAATGAAGAGCCAGGGCTGAATGACCTCTTGTAAAATTCTACTCTTAAGATTCAATTCTACCAAAAGTCTACTCCATGATTCACTGGCACGTTTCATGACTGGAGTGTAGGATTATAATTTTACTGGCCTTGTCAGTTGACTGGGGAGTAAATGAATAATTAAGTGTAAGTGTAATATGTACATGAAAGTTGTTAAATATAAAGCTGGGCATGGTGGCTCATGCTTGTAATCCCAGCACTTGGGAGGCTGAGACAGGAAGAATACAGGTTCACCGCCAGCCTCCGCTTAATGAGACTCTCCACAACTCAGTGAGACCATTTCAATGTAAAAGAATAAAATAGGGCTGAGGGTAGAACTCAGAAATAGAATGCCCGTGGGTTCAATTCCCAGTACTAAAGACACACACACACACACACAAAGTTGTTTTGTTATATATGAATGTTTTTGATCATCACTGTGATCCATCTTTTTGTGGATGGCAGGAGTTCAGATAAGGGTCTAATTAAAGTAGACTAGAATAAAAAGTCTCTTTCTAGCTTTTGTATGTCCCAGCTTTACTTAGACATACCCCAGAGTATACCCTTCATGAAGGAGATGTAATTAACTACTTTGGGTCAGTAGTTAATTACTACCTCAAATGATCCTGCTCAAATGTACAGCTGTCCATGTCACTGTCTTGCTTCAATGCTTTCAGTGGTTCCCACTGAAACAGAAGTTCTTTAGAAGACTCCTGGACTCTGAACCCTTCCCTGCTATTCTCCATAGACCCTAATTCCAAGCATGAAAATGCAGATCCTCAAAAACCTATGCTTTCCAGGTCTCTAGAACCTTGCATAGGTGTTCTTTTGTTGAATGCCCCTTCTCCCTTATCAGTCTTTTGAATTCTTATTTATTCACCTCTCATTCTGTTAAGTTGACCCTTAAAGAATTAAAGGCTTGATAACACTATGTTTCCTGGAAGTCAGACAGTATTTTACTTATCTTTTCCATCTCTGTGTAGCTTCTCCTAGCCAGTGCCTGTCTCATGGTAGATTTAGTAAATTCGTGTTAAATGAAGGAGCAAATGAAAAAAATAGAAACTCATGACACAGAAATAAAAACTCCCTGGGAGAGAAAGAACAGCAGTGGTTGTTGATAATATTTAACCTCCTTCTTCCAGTCACCAAAGAGGAATCTGTGGTTCTGCAAGGTTAGGTGAGGCATTGGGAATACATCCAGAACTGAACCAGGGAGAAACTGGGCATTGAAGAAGGATGAGGAGGTCTGAGTTGGCCAATTTGTCTTTTGTCACATTATAGTCCTATCCTCAGGTAATACTATAGGATTTTTCAGGGTTTCACAGAGTATATAGTAGTGGTAAGAACAGCATCACTATGGCCCTTTTTTCCATTTTATTTATAATATTATTTATGAATGATATAAATATAAACATACAGCACAATTGTAGTATATGGTGCATATAACAACTGAACACAGACCCAAAACATAATAGACCTGGTTTTTCTATGAACACAAACTTTCGTATATCAAAATAGTATCGTTTATGTAGTCTAGATGTGCAGCTATTTCTAAAGATTAATGGAAACCCTCTTTTGGAATGACCATCTAAGCAGTAAGACCCACACAAAAGACCATCTCTTTGTAATTGTTTTCCATGAATATCATCCAGTTTGTTCACCCAGCTGTTCGCTGGAGGTAATGCAAGTACCATTTCCAGAAATTACACTGACTTTGAAAGGATGAAGATTTGGCACTGTTGAGGATATTCACAATAATGAGATGCTGCCTCTAAAACAATTCCCCCAAAGAGTTCCAAGAATATACTTTGAACAGTGGTAGCATTGTGCTTCGATAGGGTTGATCTGCTCCAGGGACAGCTCTTACTTGGAAGTAGTTACTTTGGTGGGTATTTAAAGAAATCAGATCAAATCCCCTCTGGTAAAGTAGGTTTTTTGAATCTGTTATGAAGGAACTGGTGTGGTGGGCCATGGGGCGACACGAGTGTTCCAAGTACGACAGTGTTGCAAGTTGGTTGGTTGGTTAGTGGCTGTGTCAGAAGCTTTGCCCTTGTTTTTATTGTTAATCTTGATGTTTCCCAGATTTGCACATGTCATATTCCTTGGTAGAGTTAATTGATAAAATAAGAGACACAAAATTCAAAATGATCTTACAAAGTCTTTTTTTTGTTGTATATCTTCTGACCCAGTAATTTTACATTTAGAAATATTTCCCAAAGGAACATTCATGAATATGCATAGAGATACAAGCATTTACTTATTTGTTTATTTTTGTGGTACTGGGGATTGGCCCCAGGGGCATTCTACCTCTGAGCTACACCCCCAGCCCTATTTTTTATTCTTTTTTATTTTTTTTTTTGTGCACTGGGGATTGAACCCAGGCTATACCCCCAGCCCTATTTTTTAGTCTTTATTTCGAAACAGGGTCTCACTAAGTTGCAGAGGGCCTCATTAAGTAGCTGAGGCTGCCCTTGAACCTGGGATCCTCCAGTCTCAGCCTCCCAAATGCTGGGATTACAAGTGTGCGCCACCACGCCTGGCTTTTTTTATTCTTTATTTTGAAACAGGGTCACTAAGTTGTGGAGGACCTAAGTAGCTGAGGCTGGCCAAGAAACTGTGATCCTCCTGTCTCAGCCTCCCAAGTACTGAGATTAAAAGCATGCTCTACCATGTCTGGGTATCACAATATTTATAATAGCAAATAATTGAAAGCAACATAGTTCATAAACTATGCATGGAAAGGAATATTATCTAGGTACTAAAATAATGTTGTAAATGGCTCATACATGAAAAATTCTCAATTGCATTCATAACAAGAAATGCAAATTAAAACTATCCTGAGATTCCATTTGTGCCTTTATACTGGCAAAAATTCACTCAGTGGGTAAATCTGTGGGGAAGCAGACACTCTTACAGTCCTGGTGGAAATGTAAATTGATATAATCCATATGGAGGGCAATTTGGAAATATCTGTCTAACCTACAAATACACATACTTCTTGGCCCACATTTCCATTTTCAACCCTGTACCTTACATATACATTTGCACGCATGTTAGGTGACATTTGTACAAGGTTGCTCATTGAGATAGTTTGAATAGCCAATACTTGTAAACAACTCAAATGTTCAGTAAGAGGTTAGCAAAATAAAATATGGTTCATTCATCAGTTAAGCACCAGTAAAAAAAGAACACAATATAAAAAGATCTTCAAGCCAGGTGCGGTGGTGAACTTGAGAGGCTGAGACTGGAGGATGGCAGGTTTGAGGTAGTGCATGGTGCCTTAGTGAAACCTTGTTTCAAAATTAAAAAGAAATTTTTAAAAAAAGCTCTGGGGGATGTAGGTCAGAGGTAGAACCCCCAGTGGGTTCAATTTCAGGTACCACAAAATAAAACAAGCAAACAAAACAGCTTCAAGTGGAACAAACAAGGAACAAATCAGCGTATGGTAAGTTATATGCTACCTTTGCATAAAGAGGATACAGGTAAGAAACTGTATTAGCTTGTGGATGCATAGAAAAATTCTGGAAAGATACAAAAGAAGCTAGTAATAGTTGCTACTTGTGGAGGGAGGGATTTGGGGACTACAGTAGAAAAGGAAAAGGGTGGGATGTGGACATGTGAACATAAACGTATTGGAATAGTTGATGAAAGACATTAATGATATATATATGTAAGTGGGGAAAAGCATGTTGAAAATCTTGTGTACACTAAGGTCCATGTTTTATAAAATAATACGCCCACAGAAATAAAGCTGGAAGGTTGCACAACTATATTTTCATGCTCCGTGTCTTAGAGTGCTGTGATCACATGTTGGTTATAATGCTAATTATTTACTTTCTGAATTTCTTGTGTTTTTTAGTAAATAAGTTATTCAGTAAACAACAACCAACACCCTAAAATATGATTTTTTTTTTTAAGTCAAGGATTAATGTTGGGAAGAAATCAACAAGATAAAACTTAGAATTACTCTAAAATCTTGTTTTAGTTTCCAGATCCCCTGCATAGCTTTAGGATTGTTAGAGACATAAGTATTTGGGCAGACCAACAAATGACCTGTCAGCAGTTTTACTCGGATATTGACTTGGGTGCAAGGCCAAAGCAGCTGCCCTCTAAAGCCGAAATCCCAGCATATCCATAGAGTAGTATGGGGGAAAGTTAGTGGTAGGATAGCTCAAATTGGCCTAAAAACACTTTTAGTATAGAAGAAATGCTTAGAAATTTACTATAAAGCAAGATTAAATGTTGTGAAATACACAAGCTTAGATCAATGACAGGCTGGGGCAGATGAAGTGGATGAACAGTCAGAATGGTAAACACTGGCTGATGTCAACATAGAGGGAGAGGACACAGAAGTGTTTAAATGGGTCCTTGGGTGATTGGGGTCCAGTTGCTGGACTCTGGTCACAGGGTGTTTGCTCACTGTCCGTCCCATTTCCGCTTTTTTTAGGGTAAGAAGAAGAGGTGGGACTTCTTCTACCTCCACCCCCTTCTCCAGGCTTATGTTCGAAGGTGCAGAGTTCTTGTGAAGTAGTACTTTTCTAGAATTCTCTTGGGGACATGCAGAAGAAAAAAGATTGCTAGGTCACTGGTTGTAGAGACCTCAGTGCACTAGTAGTATTTACACAGCATTTTTGTTTTGTTTTTATGGTACTGGAGATTGAACCCAGGGGCATTCTGCCTCTGAGCTACACCCCCAGACTTTTTTCTTTTGAAACAGGTTCTCCCTAAGTTGTGGAGGGCCTCACTTAGGTTGCTGAAGCTGGCCATGAACCTGTAATCCTCCTGTCTCAGCCTCCCAAGTACTGGGATTACAGGCATGCGTCACCACACCCGGCTCCACATAGCATTTGTAAGACATTTTTTAGTTTATAGAGGGGACTACTTTCCACTCTCACCTGATCAGGCTTTGTGGTGTCCCAGTTTTATCTCAGTTTTCTACTTTTTAGAGGGCAGATACTGGAGCTTAAGTTCCATAAGGAAAGCTACCACGTCTTTCCTTCTGTTTGCCTGGCACCTAGCTCAGGTACCCCAGGTAGGTACTCAGCAGGTGAATGTGCTCCATGTTGGTCTTGTCACTGTTCTGTTCTGGTAGAATTCTCCCTGTTCACATCCATGCTCTGACTTGGATGAAGCCTGTGACTCCTCTGTCTGTATCTCTCTCCCACGCTCAGCTTACCGCACAGATGACTGCCAGCCCTGGGTTTTGCCGGTAGTGAGGAAGGTGGAGCAGAAGATTGCCAATGACAATAGCCTCAACCATGAGTATCTGCCCATCCTGGGCCTGCCAGAGTTCCGGACCAGTGCTTCTCGTCTTGCCCTTGGGGAAGACAGCCCAGCTCTCAAGGAGAACCGGGTGAGTTTGGGGTGGGGATATTTTTTTCTCTTCAAAAACCATGAAAGAAGGGGCTGAAAATTTAATTGTTTTAAATTAGTAAGTGTTATGTCTAGTGAGTGAACTGTCAACAAATAAGGGCTTAAGTATTGTGAGTTCAGAAACCTGGTAGTGCGAATAACTTGGCTATAGCCAGAGCATAGCTTCTTGAGTTGTTCAGTTTTGGCCAGTAGATCATCATAGGAGACTGAGGTTCTAGATTCAGTTCTGCCACTACTATTGACTACAGGCAAGTCATTTACCGCCTGGTCCCTACATGTTAGAAAAAAGACTTATTTGTAGCTTATGGTCCTATAAGGAACACTTGCATAGGGGCCACTTAAGGGGACTTTCCTGAAATTAGATGCAGAATTCTTTTGTGTGTACTTATTTATGGGGAAAAGGTTGATAGCTTTTATCAGATTTTCAGAAGGTGTCTGTGGCCCCCCAGAGCCCAAGAGCTGCCACCAGTTTAGATGTTCTCTGAAGTTCCCGCCAAATATTTTTTTTAAACCCCGGGGGCATTCTACCTCCGAACTATACCCCCAGTCCTATTTTTTTATTCTTTATTTTGAAACAGGGTCTCACTAAGTTGCGGGGAGCCTCACTAAGTAGCTGAGGCTGGCCGCAAACCTGGATCCTTCGGTCTCAGCCTCCCAAGGACTGGGATTATAAGCATGCGCACCATACGCCCAGCAAAGTCCCTGCCAGTTCTAATATTCTTTAATACTTCTAGCCTCGATCTCAGAAACTTATTTAAATGCTTGTGTGTATAACTCAAGACACATGGAAGAAGAACATGTTTGGAAGCAGACACAACGAGATAGGTTGTATGTGGCAGGAAGTGGTATGAGCCAGATTCTTGGTATTGTAAGAATTCAGAGAAGGGAGATCCCTGGGGCTGCAGGTGGGAATGTGAGAGTATGTCCGGGACACCAGCTCTTAACCCTGGCTGTGTATTAGTTTCACCTGGGAGTTTGTAAACTGGACCCATGGACTCAACACCATGGCAGTTAACAATCTTGGAAGGTACAACCTCCCACCCTTTCTCTTTTTCTCCCTCTGGGCATATTTTTTTAAAAGCTCCTCAGGTGGTTTCAAAGTGCAGCCAGGTTTGAGAACCGTGAAGTACAGATGAGGGAAGACAAGGTTATTCCTCTTGAATGGGAGTCTACATAGAGACCTGCCTGATTTGAAGTGGGAACCTCAGAGAGACAAGGCAGGCTGATTTTGGCAGCCAGGGCAGGGGAAGCCAACTGAAGGTTTTTGCAGAGAAGTTTCCCAATGAAAGTGTTGTTTGAAGAAGATAAACCTGGCTAGCTGGGTGGGAAAGGGAAGAGCTGAGGTTTTGCAATAGTGCAGTTTGGAGCTGGGCAATTTAAACCAGCTACTCTCGTTTGTTCCCGGGGTCACATTGTAGTGCAGCCTGCAGTTTATGCATCAAGTGATCATATCTTGGAGCCATCTGAGGTCTTTTTCATTTCATCCCCTTTTTTGGGGATCATGTGACCCAGATGCCCTGATAAGCAGAGCCACAGATCAAAGTAAAGGTTACACAAGCGTAACTTGCATATGTCAGGAGCAGGGAGGCTCTGGTGAAGGTCTTGGAACTCAGGGCAATAGTTATGCAAGTAACCTAATTAAGGTTTTAATGGATTGGTATGCAAGACTGTTACTTGCTTCCAGGAACTGAAGGTGTGCAGGTAGTAATGTTAGAATATAAAGATTAGGGGTTGCATGGGGACGTTGCCCTGTCAATCCAGTGTGTCCCCAGAGAGAGGTTGAAGAGAACTAATAAAGTTGGAAAGTAGGGAACTTTGGCAACTGGGTACCTATCTTCAGAGACAGTGTAGATAAAATTAACTGGAATTCTGTCCTGACAAATGAAAACAGAGATTCCATGTGGGGGAGTTACTTCCTCTGTGACTGTGCATTTCTTATAAAGTTACTATTTTGGCAGATGCTTGTTCCTCTGCCTGTTGATCCCTGTTTTGACCTGTTAACACTGTAAGACTCTGGGCTGTTGCTTGTGGCCTTGACCTGGGAACATAGCTCTCTCCTTCTTAGTCCAGTTCATCCTATGTTGTGTTTTTGGTCTTGGAACAAATTTAAATCCCAGTCTTCATGACAACAAATATTCAAAGATCCTTGTCTGGGCTGGTTTAGGAGATTCACATTTGTATCCCCCTAGACTCCTCAGCTCTGAGTCTTTCCTCTTTCCCTGAAAGTCCTCCCCATCACCAGACTACTGTCTTAGTTTGGCATTCCATTATCTCATACAGATTTTTATATTAGCCTCCTCATTGACCTTTCTGTCTCTAATGTCTTCCTCATTCTAGTACATTCTGCACACTGAGGCTGGAATAGTCTTCCACAGAAAAAAAAGAGAATCATATCACATGCTTTCCCCCAACCCCCACGGTATCCCATTTCCTACAGGGTAGAATCTAGACTTTGAGCTTGGCACTCAGTGACGTTAGTCAGAAGCCTTTATTCTGTTCTTCCAGTTGCTCACCCCCCCACCCCACCCCCTAGACGTCCTGCCATACTCAGAGCTTTGCTGTTTCCAGACCCGTCAGGTCCTCTCATGACTAAGCCTTTGCCTAGCTCTGATTCCGATTCCTTCTGCTTGGAATGCTCTCTCTCTCTCTCACTTCTTCAATTCCCTCGTCCCTGCCTCTAAATCCTTTAATACCTGACCAAGGGTTACTTTTATGCTGAATCCTAAGCACTCTCAGGCAGGGGCAGTTGGTTGAGTCTCCTGAATTATCACAAGATAACAGCTTAGGAATGACAGTACTTACTGTGTTTATAGTATATGTATAATTTTATAAGGCTTTCTTTCTCACAAGACTGTGACTTCCTCTAGGGTAAGATCATGGCTAACTCATTTTCCTTGCAGATCTCCAGCATTTAGCTGTCAGCCTGGGACCTCCGAGGTTCCCGGATGTTTGAATTCATCATTCATGCTCTCATCAGTGCTGGCCAGGACTTCCAGGCACTGTGCTAGCTGCTGGAGCCCAGTAGAGACCAAACATGCACAATCCCCAGCTCTCAGTTTGTGGAGACAGACTATAAATATAACAAGAAAACACTATAGTATATAAAGGATGAAAAATGCTGTTGGGGAGGTGGGAGTAAGGGTGGATTCACTTTTAACTAGGATCGTCAGGTTAGAAATACAAATGATATTTGAGTCAAAACTTGGAGATGACGAATGAATGAAAGAGTTAATGAACCACAAATAAACAACAATCATGTCTTTCCACAGATCATTCTTCTCAAGATTTAAGTTACTAGCTCCTTCACCCATTTTGTGGAAACCTATTTTCTAGGCTTTTTGCTACTTCTTATTTTTCTACTTTTAGGCCTTAGGATCCAGACCAAATGTCCACTTTTTTTTTCCCCATCTCCTGCACAGTAATGTTTCAGGTTCTGAAGTTACTGAGCCATTGTACATTGTAGGGCTCATGGTCCCTAACTCCTTGCCATGAAACCATATCCCGGTGCTTTGACCGTTGGTTCTATGAGATGTGGGCTTTTTGCTGTGGCTCATGTCTTTTCCACCTCGTTGTCATCTTAGCTAGTTCAGCTCATGTTTATGAAGTACCGTGTGCTCCTGCTCCTCGAAGTGAAGGCATGACATCAGCAAATTGTGATCTCAGACACTGGTGCTCCAATCCAGCAATTATGTACTGACATTTGTAGTAGGTTCAGATCCTGCCTTGCCTAGCTTCACATCAACATAGACTGGATTTCCCTTGTTTTAGATACCCCTTGTTTAGCCACCCAGGTCCATTTTCCTGGCTCCTTGACAAATCTGGACTTACTTCCTTTGATACCAATGATTTTTCTTTATTACCAAGTATAGGATCTTCTTGGACTCGTAAATTAAATTCCAAATATCAGTTCCCACAATGACCAAATTGCCACATTATTGATTCATCCAAAACTTGTTTCTGTTAACTGCTGATATTTAGAGCTGAAACCATCCAGTGGTTAAAATATTTTTAGGGAATGATTTCTTAAGAATTTTAAATTTCACATATATGTTTCTAATGCCCAAAAGTGTTCATGTTAATAAGGTAAGTATATCTTTCAAGCACATTTTCAGTCTTGCCTACTGACTTTCTATGAATTTTTTTTTTTTTTTTTGTACTGGAGATTGAACATAAGGGCATTCTACCTCCAAGTTATACCCCCAGTCCTATTTTTTTATTCTTTACTTTGAAATAGGGACTCAATAAGTTGTGAAGGGGGCATCATTAAGTAGCTGAGGCTGGCCATGAACCTGCAATCTTCCTGTCTCAGCCTCCTAAGTACTGGGATTACAAGCATGTGCCACCATGCCGGGCTTGGTCTCTTTCTTTTATCTACTTTTTTCCCTTTGTCATCTTTTGGCACCAATGCTATGGTAGATTTTTAAAAAGATTTAGGAAGCTTTTCTTTATGAAGATTTTTTTTTGCTTTTTATTATGGAAAATTTTAGATCTATACAAAAGTAAGGAAAATAGTATAACAAAAGAATCCCCATGTATCCATCACCTAGCTTCAGTGTCATCTGTATAGGTCAATCTTAAGTAAGATTGACCCATTGTCAAAGCTGGATGATTTTACAGCAAGTCCCAGACATCTGAGTAGGTTTTTAAAATTATTTTAATTTTTTACAAGTAACACATGAATATATTCTTCTCATTAAAAGAAAACAATTTATAGATTAGGTCAAAGTCCCCTTGACCACTGTTCCTACATCCTAGACCCCTTTCAAGAGTGGCTGCTGTTAGAAGATTGGTATGTGCCCCTCCTTTTACTTAGATGGACTTTTTCATGTCATCTTTTCTTTTCTCTCTCCTTAATCCTGCAGACATATTAGGCAACATGTAATTTATGACATTTCTCTATTGAAAGAGTTATGCCAAGACTTAATTAGAATTTCAGAGGGGCAGATCAAAGATAGATAGGGAGAATGGCATACACAGACACAGTGACCAGATCCAGCGCTGGAAAGACTTGGATTAATGCCCAGCTTGCCACTCACCAGCTGTGTATCCTTTGGCAAACCATGGTTTGGCAAACCCATTTCCTCATGTGTAAATTGGAGGTTTAGACCTTACTTTACAGGGTGCATGAACATCAAATGGGAATGCATGCAAAAGCATTTTATGATGGTTAAACAGAGGACTATTATTATTGCCCATTTTATTTTTATTTATTTATTTATTTTTGCGGTACTGGGGATTGAACTCGGGCATTCTACCTTCGAGCTATACCCTCAGCCCTATTTTTTATTCTCTATTTTTTTTTTTTTTTTTGCAGTACTGGGGATTGAACTCAGGGGCATTCTACCTTTGAGCTATACTCCCAGCCCTATTTTTTATTCTTTATTTTGAAACCGAGTCTCACTAAGTTGCGGAGTGCCTCACTAGGTAGCTGAGGCTGGCCGCGAACCCGGATCCTCCAGTCTCAGCCTCCCGAATGCTGGGATTACAAGTGTGCGCCACCACATCCGGCTATTGCCCATTTTAGATCACTCTAAGATGAGGGGAAGCTAAGGAGAGGAAAGTAGTATTTGCATGTCACCCTTGCTTAGTTAGAACATATTTCTAAGGATATGTAAGTGTGAGTTCTAGACATGAGAGGGAGGATCACAGATTCATGTCAGTGGCAACCAGAAATACTGTTTTATAGGCTTCTGCTGGAGGGAAATCTTGATCTTGGGCTGAACACTGAAGAGATGGGTTTGCCATGCAAGGCCTTTGCTAATGTGGTTTAGGTCTGTCCTCTACCTCTGTGTTTACAAGGGAAGCTCCCCCTAGAGTCATACCTCCTTCATTGAAAACCTAGCCCTCCTGTTCAGTAGCTGACACTGAGCAGGGTGCTCCATCTCTCTTAGCCTCCGTTTCTTTACTTGTATACATGAGCAAATACATGTAGTTGTTGTGAAATTTTGTTTTGTTTACTTTTTATCTGGTGCTAGTTATTGAACCTGGGACCTCACACATGCTAGACTAGTCACTCTATCACTTAGCTATGACCTTATTCCCCTGTTAGGAGGTTTTAATGAGATAATACAATTAAAGGGCTTAGCACAGAGCACACAAAGTAAATGCTCATTATTACCTTATTTTGCTAATATTGCCTGGCCTCACCCTTACCCACCTTTTCCCTGCTTCTTCTCTTTCAGGTAGGAGGTGTGCAGTCTTTGGGAGGAACAGGTGCACTTCGAATTGGAGCTGAGTTCTTAGCGCGATGGTACAATGGGACAAACAATAAAGACACACCTGTCTATGTATCCTCACCAACCTGGGGTGAGTCTAAGCTGTGGTGCGATGAGAAGCAGAGAAACCAGAGAGAATTATCTGCATGACGCTCACTGGTTACACAAAAAATGTAATCCAGCCCTGGAACACGGAACACTGACCTGTGGGATTAATTTTTGAATAGTGGATTATAGCAGAGTGCATGAGAAACCTGGTGCTCAAATTCGGCACTCTTGTTTTATGTTGAAACTTCCCAGAGAAGACATAAAATGTGGATGCAGGAAGTACCACTGTAGTAATATTAAGTTTGGCTTTAATGTTAACTAGTTGGACTCATTCTGGGTTACAATGATTCATCTATATCTTAACTCTTAGTCTCGATGATGCTTAGTGGACATGGGGCCTGGGAGGGTCCTGGAAGCTGACATGTATTCTTTTTAATTATGCTTCCCTAAAAGCACTTAACACGATCCCCTTTTGCCTGCAGAGAACCATAATGCTGTATTTTCTGCCGCTGGTTTTAAAGACATTCGGTCCTATCGCTACTGGGATGCACAGAAGAGAGGACTTGATCTCCAAGGTTTCCTGAGTGATATGGAGGTGAGTGATTTAGAAGGAAAACTAAAAAAAATTTTGTGCTGTTAGGAACAGCCTCTGGGTGAATCGATAAGTGAGAGTCGGAGACATCTTCCCAAAACCAGACGGTGGATTTTGAAAGAGCACAGTGGCACGTGAAAGCATGATGAGACTGTGCTTGCCCTTTGCCCTTTGTTGCTGACCTGTATGCTGCTGTGTCTCCTGATGTCACTGTGAGTGTCAGAGCTGACAGAGCTTCCTTCTCCTCAGAATGCTCCCGAGTTCTCTATCATCGTCCTCCACGCCTGTGCACACAATCCAACTGGCACCGACCCCACTCCAGAGCAGTGGAAGCAGATCGCTTCCGTCATGCAGGTACCTGCTCCTCCAGAGTATTTCTAAGAAATGGCACGTGTTACTCAGTGAATTCAAAAGCAAAACCTGTTTACTGAAGAATGTGGAAAATGGAGAAAAGTCCATATAAAGCCCAGACTCTGGCAGCCCTGTTGGCGGTAGCAGCCTTCTTGGAAAAAGTGCTCTCCGTGTCCAGTCTTGCAGGAGGGGGAGGGGGGAAGGCATTGATAGGTGGAGGGTTTGCAGGGGCAGAGAACAGAGCATGGTCAGAAGCCCCAGGAAACGAAAGTCATTTATTTATTTATTGGTACTGGAGATTGAACCCAAGGGCATTCTCCCTCCAAACTACAGCCCCAGCCCTGTTTTTTTTATTTTTTACTTTGAAATGGTCTTACCAAGTTGCTGAGAGCCTCACTAAGTTACTGAGTCTGGCCTTGAACCTGTGATTGTCCTGTCTCAGCTGCCCAAGTACTGGGATCACAGACCTGCAGCACTATGCCCAGTTTGAAGGTCATTCTTGTTATGGCCTACAGTTCCATGTGGCTAGAGAGTAAACAGGGCTCTGCCCTGTACCAGGCATTGGACTTCACTCTCAGGACCTGGGTGAGCCACAGAAATCTCTGATATCAGGGAGTGTCCTGAGTGTGGGTACATGGTCTTAAGGTCACCCTGATGACACTGCAGGGAATAGATGAGAGGGAGGCAAGATTGGGCAGGCAGGGAGAGCAGTTAGGATGCTCTTGCCCTAATGCAAGTAAGAGCTGCTGGTGACCTGAATCAAGTGGGTGACAGTGGGGAAAGTGAGATGCAAAGGGATCCTGGAGCCCTCAGGAGACAGGACTGATAGAACTCAGGGTGTGATTGGATGTGGGGGACAAACTGCAGAGTTAGGAGGCAAGAAAAACCCTGGTCCCTGGGTTAGACAGTTTGGGGAGGGAACTGTCTCCACTTAGAGAGGGAGCACCCAGCAGTAAGAGCAGGTTCAGTGGAGGGTGCTCTTTGAGGCAGTGAGTGATGATGACAGAGACCAGTCTGCCCACCTGGTCTTGAGTACCTGGGAATGTAGCCCCGAGGTTGAGGCTGTCCTGGGGAGGCCAAGCTTACCTGACTGACTAGGATTCACGGAGAGGAATCCATTATCCATGCCTCAAAGATACGCCCTACTGGCAAAGCTGCATCCTGACACTCTAGGACAATGTACTGTTAAAAAGTGAGGTTTATTGATATTGTTGTTTGTTGGTTGGCGTTGAGCAGATGTAAAGTGGTGTGTAGGCCCATATACACAAGAACTAGGAGAAAGGTTCAGTGCTAGAAATTCCTTCCAGGCGCTGATTGAGGAAGGAAGACTGTGTCTGAGGTTGGTTCCAGAAGTCTTTCCTGCCTAACTTGCTTTCCTTCTTCGCAGCGCCGGTTTCTGTTCCCTTTCTTTGACTCAGCCTATCAGGGCTTTGCATCTGGAGACCTAGAGAAAGATGCCTGGGCCATTCGCTATTTTGTGTCTGAAGGCTTTGAGCTCTTCTGTGCCCAGTCCTTCTCCAAGAACTTTGGGCTCTACAGTGAGTTGCAGCCTCGTTTGCCCCCCTCATTCCTCTATTGCTTCCCCATCAGCAGCCAAGCCTGATTCTTGCTCACCCTCTCTGTAGATGAGCGAGTGGGTAATCTGACGGTGGTTGGAAAAGAATCTGACAGCGTCCTGCGGGTCCTTTCTCAGATGGAGAAGATTGTGCGGATTACTTGGTCCAATCCCCCTGCCCAAGGAGCACGGACCGTGGCCTTTACCCTGACTGACCCGGAGCTCTTTAAAGAATGGTAAGGGGGTTGGAGCCTGATGTACGAGGGCTAGGAACGCAGAACTATAATTGCCGTCTTACATCTAACTAGCTCTCTTCCTTTTATTTTGGAAGAACCAGCACACAATTACTTTAACCTCTTTGAATCTCATGTATTTCTGTAAAGTGGGGCCGATACCTATCTCACATGTGTGCAGCACAACACAAACAGAGGGGGAGATATTCAGTGAATGACAGTACCCCCACTTCCCTGCCACCCTGTCTTCCTCCTCTTAAAGTTGGAAAACACAGAGAAGGGAATTCCTGATAGAATGAAGTATCCAGCTTTGAGGCAGTATGACAATTCCTCATTCTTATATCTAATTTACATGTATGATGGTCCCCCATTATCCTTGGAGGATACATTCCAAGACCCCCAGTGGATGCCTGAAACCACAGATAGTACCACACCCCATCTATACTGTTTTTTCCTGTACATACATGCCTATTGTAAAGTTTAATGCATAAATTAGGCATGGTAAGAAACTAGTAATAATAACTAAAAATAAACTAGAACAATTATAACAATAAACATATAAGGGATATTCAAAACATGAATTATATTTCAAAATTTTCATTTAATATTTTCAGACAACAGTTGGCCATGGATAACTAAAATCATAGATGGGGTGAAGGGGCTTCTGTATTTTACCTTATTTTAGAGCATAGTAATTTTTATATAATAGCTAAATCTGCAATCTCTAATTAGGCCTGATAAAATATCCTGTCTGCATCAACATTTCATTGCAGCCTGAGTTGAAACATGAGTGGTTTCCCTATACTCGATCAGTAAGTATAGTCCTTGCCTTCTGCCTACTAACTCTCTGGTCTGTTCAACGGACTGTCCAGGCATCCACATACCATAATAGGCAGGTTGCGATACATTTTCAGCTTATAGTTTGAATTCCAGTTTTTAACCTAAGTGTCTTCATGTACCATCTCTCCTCTGGATTGGTATTGCTATCACTGTATATGCTTTAGGACAGGCAATGTGAAGACAATGGCTGACCGGATCCTGACCATGAGATCTGAACTCAGGGCCCGATTAGAAGCCCTCAAGACCCCTGGGACCTGGACTCACATCACTGAGCAGATTGGCATGTTCAGCTTCACTGGGTTGAACCGTAAGTGGCTCCCTACCTCAAGCACGGGTGTGCACCTAGGTGCAGTGTTCCTCAGTCACTCATGAGCTCACCTCTGTGAGCTGTCACCCACTTAGTCTGCCATTACTTTGGGTAAGAACAAATTAGATTTTCTCAGTGTGTCTCACAATCTCCTGAGCCCCTTAGGATTCGGAAGAGCATTGTTGTGGTTTGCTGTACTGCCCCATACCTAAAATATTTACATTACTGTAGGGTGAGGAGTGGCTCAGAGCCAGCTGGGAAGTAACAGAGTTTGTAGCTTGGACCCTTGTTTTATATGAAAGGTCTCTGTAAATCTTCAGGTAATTTTTGGTTTACCTTAATCCTGAGCGTAAATATTACATGCGATTACTCAGTGTGTTAGTCAGCATTATGTTACTATAATAAATACCTGAGATTATTGGTTTATGGAGAGAAAAGATTTATTAAACCCAGGGGCATTCCACCTCCAAACTACGCTCCTTTTTTGTTTTGAAAAAGCATCTCACTAGGTTGATTAGAGTCTCACTACTTGCTTAGGCTGTCCTTGAACCTGCTATCCTCCTGTCTTGGCCTCCCAAGTACTGGCATATGCCACCTCACCTAGCTAGTAGTAATATTCTATTTTTTTTTACTATGTAGAGTAGGAAATTAGTTTTATTATGAATTGAAAAATAATGAGAATAGACCTGTGCTGATAAAAGTGAGGTTACATCCTTGGCAGTTCTTAACATCATTTGTACTTTGAAAAAGAGTTGTTTTTTCCCCCTTCCTCCCCTCCCAACATTTTATTAGGAAAACATACAGAAAACTTGGAGGAATTGGATTGTGAGCCCCCATATGCCCACCACATAGACTGTACAATTCTCATGTCATAGTGCTTCCTTTATTACCTTTCATCTGTTAGAACCAGGGCCTTTTGCCCGGACTTCATGGATGTACTTCAGGAGATCTGTGGATCCCCTGGAATTACAGTACAAACATTGCAAATGTGGATATTGGCCATTTTCTTTCTTTTTTTTTTTTTTTGTAGTACTGGGGATTGAACCCAGGGGCATTCTACCTCCGAGCTACACTCTCAGCCCTATTTTTTATTCTTTATTTTGAAACAGGGTCTCACTAAGTTGTGGAGTGCCTCACTAGGTAGCTGAGGCTGGCCACGAACCCGGATCCTCCGGTCTTAGCCTCTCAAATGGTGGGATTATAACCACGCCCGGCTCGATGTTGGCTATTTTCTAGGGAAAGAGTTGATACCTTTTACTAACTTCTTAAACTGTGGCATTCCCTTCCTCCCTCAAGGTAGAGAAGTCTCATTTTTTTAAAAAACAAATCAGGGAGGGAGCCCTGTAATGAAAACTATCTGTAGGGCACAGGCTTTTACAAATAGTGGCGTGCCTATGGCTCTCTTGGCTTTGAGCTTCCTTTATCTCCTTGGATAACTGTCATTCACACGAGTAAGTCAGTCAGGGCGACTTTTTATAAATATGGCACTGATTGAGCCACTGGAGCTCTGATTGTTCAGGGTGACTTCTAAAGCTTCTTTTGTTTGTTTGTTTGTTTGTTAGCAGCACTGAGTCCAGAGTCTAGGTTTTCTGCTTCACAGAGAAGCAGCATAGTCTTTTTTTTTTTTTTTTTTTGCGGTACTGGGGATTGAACCCAGGGGCATTCTACCTCCGAGCTATACCCCTGGCCCTATTTTTTATTCTTTATTTTTGAAACCGGTTCTCACTAAGTTGTGGAGTGCCTCACTAGGTAGCTGAGGCTGGCCGTGAACCCAGATCCTCCGGTCTGAGCCTCCCAAATGCTGGGATTACAAGCGTGCGCCACCACGCCCGGCTAGCAGCATAGTCTTGCAGTGAAGAGTCCAGACTGGGCCTTAAAGTTACACATCTACCACTGACCAGCTGTGTGACCTTGGGAAGGCCATTTAAGATCAGCTGTGTGACCTTGGGGCCATCTCTGCCCCATCAGTAAAATGGGGATGATAAGGTTATTACCAAGATTATCAGAGCTGAAGTGCTCAAACACTGGCTGGCACATGGTGTTTGCTCCTTTGATTCTTATGATTTTATTATTATTACCTCAAGTCCTCAGATTGATGGTGTCTTCAGGGTGCTGGTTAGGCAGAGATCCACTAGGATCCTGTCACGGATCTGCAATAAAGCAGAACCACTGTAGGGACTGTGGCATCAGGGCATTACAGGCAGCTCCTTCCTAGTTCCTACACATTTCTGCAAATGTGGAACTCTCCTGCATCTGAGAGGGAGGGCTGCGAAATGAACAAAGATTTGATGGTGCCAGGTCAGAGAGGTCTGTGTGGTTTTCTGGCCTCTTGGTTCATTCACACAGCATTTATCAAGTACCTGATGCAGGGACCTTGTCCAGTGTACTGTAAAGATGAAATGTCAAAGGGAAGTTGCTGGTAGGTGCTCAGGGATAAGCAAACAGGTTAGGGAAGAGGAAGAGAAAGCCCTGTATAACCAGTTTTTCATATCAATGTTCACAAGTCTGGTGGCTATTTTTAGTTGTTGATAGGGATGTCTTGGTGAATGTAATGTGCCAGGTTTGGTTGGAAGGTAGTCCCAGGTTAAAATGCCCATCAGTAGTAGTCATACAGAACTTCCTAAGGATTAGAAAGTTAACTAATAGGAGTGCTTTCCAGAATCTAGCTAGTGTATGTTCTTATTTGTCAGTTGAACAAAATAGTTCCTTTTGTTTTGCTTTGTGTTAAGGGGGAAAAAAGGAAAATTTTAATTATCCCATAATCATTGAACCACCACTGTTAAAGGAGACATACCATTCTGATTCTGTCTTCTTTGGGTTCTTAACAGCCAAACAGGTTGAGTATCTGATCAACGAAAAGCACATCTATCTGCTGCCAAGCGGTCGGATCAACATGTGTGGCTTAACCACCAAAAATCTCGATTATGTGGCTACCTCCATCCATGAAGCAGTCACCAGAATCCAATGAAGAAACAGCATCCTGTCCACATCACCAAAGCTGGTGTCACGTGTGTCCCCACCTGCACAAACCTATTATACATATCATGGATTAGAGACGATTGTAGGACTGAAAGGCTGCCCTGGTGCGGAGGCCTCTAAGTTGGTCCCACGTGAAGAGAAGATCTCTTGCAAAGAATCGGGGGCCTGGGATTGACGCCTCCGGTGGCCAGAGCAAATTAAGGTTTTTATTTAAGAATAAAAAAGAACTTTGATCATGAGACGTAGATACCTCGTTCCCTTTGCTAGAAGCAGGAGTGCTGCTCGCTGCTTGTGTGCTTCCATGTGTTTTTGACTGTAAAGTTTTGTCCCAAAGACCCAAGGTGTCTGAAGGAGCCAAGTATGGTCGTAGGGTTGGCTGTGGCATTAAAACTCATCATCTCCACCCAGAGTGTCCTGTCGCCCTGTTCTTTATGCATGGTCGTGTCCCTGGTCTGCAACAGGTTCTTTAGGGTGACTGTGGTAAGAAATATATTTACATCATGACACACACACACACACACACACGTGTATCTCTCTGAAACAAAAGTATTTACCCAAACGATATTCACCCTTGTCACGTGGAGTGTATTCTGACATTTTCTAGTCTAGTCTATTCTGTTGTGTTCTGTTTCACTAAAGAAATAAAAATGATGATCATGACCCATGAAATTGATTTTGTGATCCATTAATGGGCTGCGACCCACAGTTTAAAATGAAGCCTTTGGAGGGATTCACTAGTGGCTAAAGGAAAAAGTAAAATGTATACACCATAAACCTGTTTTAGTCTGTGTCAGTTTTGTGGGCTTGTCATTCAGAGGCCAGCCACCTTTATATTACTTAGGAAATGACTTCATGGACTCATGGGAGGGATGACATCACTCAGGATGATTCTAGAATACCAGTCCCTTCCATTGCAGTTGGAATGCCTCCTAATCCATTGGAACAGTTACAGCCACTTGATCATAGGTCACAATTTCCAAAGTCTCAGGGACTCTCCAAGTAGGAGTTTCATAGAAGTTGGTGGGATCAGTATTACTTAAAATAAGGTTAGTACCAGGAGTTTGAAAATATTTTAAAAGTTAATTCTTAGTATTTTAACAGGTTCTTCCCCTTCGTAGAACTTTGAGTTATAAAATTCTACAATCTTAAAGGATGATTGGGGTCTTCAAAGTCACTGTCTTCCAGTGAAATAGTCTCTTCCATATTGTCCCTGACTTACCATTTTCAACAGGGGTGGTGGTGGTGATGGATTCCTTTGACAGTTGGTGAAGCATCTTGGTTTGTTGATGGAGCCTTTAGTTAAAAAGCTCTTTGACAGCCAGGCACACACTTGTAATCCTAGCATTTGGGAGGTTGAGACTGGAGGATCTGGGTTCACAGCCACCCTCACCTACCTAGTGAGGCATTCCACAACTTAGTGAGACTCTGTTTCAAAATAAAGAATAAAAAATAGGGCTGGGGGTATAGCTCAGAGGTAGAATGCCCCTGAGTTCAATCCCCAGTACCACACACACACACAAAAAAAACCAAAAACAAAATAAACTTTGACCTTTTTGACCATGAGCCAGGATGTGATCTATATTTGCCCTACTCCTTCTCCCTTGCTTCCTTTCAAACACAGCGAGTCTACTGGCACCTGTAACAGATGACCTTTCAAACATGAAAGTAGTGGTTATTCCTTATTTAGGCTGTTCTGTGCAACCTCATCCTTTTCCCCTTATTCAGTGTTTATGCACATGGTATGGTTTCTGGATCTTTTGCCATCCGCCTGGCACTCACTACTGCCTGGTCGATGTGGATGGAGTGAAAGCCATTAAGTGATCTGCCCTCTTCCTGCCTTCTGTTCTCATTTTCCTTTTACCAACATTTGTTTTCCTTCCACTTCAAAGATGCGTGTGATCAGTAGGGAAGGCAGCCAAGGGAAGGAAGTCCAATGAGTCCACCTTCTATTATTTTCTCCCAAAGGTGCCTTTAACCCCTTCTCCATGGGGCAAAACTTGGTTCTTAGAAGTAAAGAAGTCTTGATATATTAAAAATCATTTGTGGCCCTCCAGAATGTAGTCCCAGCCAACAAAATCTTATTTCTTAGTATTTCTCTTGTTAGGGAGAACTTAAATTTTTTCTTTTGGGAAGGTGCTAAAACCATTAAAAATGAAAAACCTAAGTGCTAGTACCAAGTGCTAAAATGTTTTTATCATAAATAAAAAAGCGCCAGTCCCCATGGGAATTTGGCCTTCTTTATCCTTACATATATCTTGATCTGTGTCTGCCTTGTGTCTGGGGTTCTGTAAATTTGGGGAAGGCCGTAGGACTTAGGGGCCTCTATAGAGGTAGAACTGTTTGGTAGATTTTGCTGTTTGTGAGCTCAGCACTCAGACCTTGCTGGCTCTGCTAGCAAATTATCCAACGTCTCAGACAGGAACACCTTTGCAGGGTGGTTTTGAAAAAGAAATGAGCTAATGGATTCTAAGCACAATATTTGGCACATAAATCCTGCAACAAAGTAGTGGTTACTATAATTATTACTGTTAATGAAATGAATGGCCTTATGGAGGCTCCTGGGAAGAAGCTTAAGTTGTTCTGGCATAGGCCACTAATCTTCTCCTTTGCTGTTTGGAGAAACGAACACTAGGTGTCAGATTCCAACTTTCCTTCCACAAGACATTCAATGCTGGAATATATTCCACCTGTCTGGCTGTTCCAGCCCTTCTTCATTGGTTTATAGCCGACCAATAGGTGCTCCCTTGGTCTGCCCCCCAGCCTTTTGCAAACTGCTGAAGTCCAGCCACTGTGGCTGCTTTCTGAAGGGTCTGTGGAAGCTGGCCAGTGTGGCCAGCACAGTCTCCAGGACTTTCCTGGGCCAGGCCCCAAAGACCTTGAACTCCAGCTCAGCACCCCACCGCCAGCAGCCCCCCTCCCCTCATCACGTGAGTTCACAGAATCCCAGCCTTTATCCTCTTAGTGCTCCTTCCTTGTCCACAGTCACACTCAGTCTTCTTGTCTGGGTTTCACTTCCTATTTCTGGTGCTTCTTCAAAGTCTGACTTCTCCAGCATCTCAGAATAGAGCACCAGGGTTTCCTGTGACCTTCCCGCAGCTCCGCACCTGGTCTCACCAGCAGGTGGCCACAGCTGCAGATGGTTACACTTGGAAATCCAATTTCAGGGGCAAGGAAAACAGGCACATTCCAGGAAAGGAATTTTCATTTTATTTAAAAATTATTTACAATTTATTGAGCCTTCATAAATGCTTCATTTTAAAATCTCATTTTTTCATGTTTTTTTTAACCTGAAGAAAATATTGGGGGGTGGGGACAGGTAGAGGGGTGGGGACAGGCTCTGTAGGGGTTCTTGAGGGGTGGATGTAATGCAACAGCAGTGGTCTGAGCCTGGTGACCTAAGGGGCAATGAATGGCAGCCTAGCCAGGCAGGTCCCCTCGGGCCGGTGGCCAGCTGAGCAAGAGGACTGCAGGATGGCAGTTCTTGCGCACAGCTCACTGTTCTCAGGCTGGGTCTGAGGCACCCAGCATTGACGGCTGACATTGTCTCTTCCTACCAGGCAAGAGCAGGTGGGGAGCGGGTGTGGCGTTAGCTAGGAGAACACATGCACAGCTGAGCCTCAGGCCGGGCCAGGCCAGGCAAGGGGTGAGTCCAAGTCGGTAATACGTTGGTGGAAGAGGCATCGCCAGCTCTGTGCCTTTAGTCCCACGTGCCCTCCTGTCTGCAACACCGCCTCTGGTTTTCTGGGGAGGAGGGGCCAAAGTTATGTGGGTTGTAAGGGGTGGAGGTTGTACAATACTCTAGGGCGTGCCAAGAATTTCTGAGGACTCCTCCTTGTCTGTGGGTGCCAGCCTTCCCCATCAACTGAGGGACATTTGAGAAGACCATTTATAATTTAAAAATCTGTCTTGAACTGCCCGTTATTCACCTTCACTCTGCATTGCAGAAACCCTGGGCTGGAAGTTCCCCTATCGAAAAATATATATTTTTTATTTAACCCTCTGTGGATTTGAGAACTTTTAGAATCATATGAAAGCTTTAACTTTCTGGAACAAACACACAATTTGTATACACTAAATTCAGACAGTTTTAAGACCTTCTGAAGGTTTCCTAGATCTTCTGAAGTCCACTATGGACCCCCTGGGGTGATGGACCCCAACTTGAGAACTCCTGAGTTAAGGGTTCCTGTGGGTACGCATTTTCTTTTGAGATGCAAATAACCCAGAGGAATTATCAGTCTCCCCTTTCCCGAGTGATTGAGTGGGCCTGGGGAGAGGGTAATGGCTTTGGAGGAACTGGAGGGAGCTTGGATGGTATAACACAGGGAAAAGCTTGGAAATGGTTTGGAGATTCATTGGGCAGCACCGGATTACTGGGCAATGAGGGCATTCAAGGGGTGGAAATATGTAGGAAAGACAGACAGGTGTCCCCAAAACAAACTGCACTTCCAAATTTTCCCTTAGCTTGCTGTGGTTCTTGATCAGAGCTATTTTATTCTTGAAAGTAAGTATGTGCAGTCAGTCTGCCATCTTGTGGGCACTCTTGGAATGACACCTGTCCCAATATCCAGGGGAAAACCTAGGTCTGTTAGACCTAAGTTCTTGGAATAAAGTATACTTAGCTGACCTGGTGGGATATGGTAAGGGGGCAGACGGAGAAATGGGTGAAAAAGCAGAGTGATTCTTCAACATTCCTGTGTAATGCACACTGAAGTTCCATGGGAACGTGCATCCTTGTTGGCTGACCTGGGCACTCTTTGGTTTGTCATGGCTAAACTTGCTTTAACAGCTTAGAATTTTCCATATACATTTTTTTCTTTCTTTTCTTTTTCTTTTTGCTTTGACTTGCACTTAAAACCTGAAGTTCCATCTCTGACTCCCAACTGGTCTCTGTTCCCTGCTTCTCCTCTTACAAGGCAGATTTATTGATCAATTAATGACTATGGATTGGGAGCCCAAACAGATATGTCCCTGGGAAAAACAGTGACTTGAGGTTCCATCTCACATTCTTTCTGTTCCAGCCGAGATTCAGGCAGCTGCAGCCGGTTATCTAACAGGAAGCCAGTCACTGACAGTTTTCTGTGCTGTAACATCAGCCACAGGCCATCATGGCTGAGTCCCATGCTCTAAAGTGCTGGAGGAATTCTTGGTCCATTCCCAAACTCATCTTCACACCTGCTACTCCAGGTGTCTGCCAGTGGCACCTTCTGAGCTAAGATATGCATGAAATATGATACAAAGTTATCATTTTGTTCTGAAGGGGAGAATGGTGAGTTCCAGGACATGGGTCTCCTATGGCACAGGGTATCCCAAAGAACAAAGAACATCAAGGGTCCCAGAATGGCATTGTCAGCTTGGGGTCATCTCCAGGACCAGACTGTGCTATGGACAAGACCACTTCTAGCATGTTCCATTAGAGGCACCTCTGTCATGGCCATGGCAAGGCTCTGAGTCAAACTGGAGGCAACGAGGAAAAATCTGCTGAGCCGACAGCTAGGGATGAAAAGGTGGAAAGGAAGGCAGAAACGCTCTGTCACCTGCGGAGGCCTTGGGGGGGAAGCAGATGGTATGAGGGTGGGTCCTCCCCAAAGCCCTGGACTCTCACACATCCAGCAGATGCTGACTTAGCTTTGTCATGTGATCAGCGGTGTTAAATTGGAGTTTTCCTCGGAGGTTCTCTCTCCATCTGCTGACCTCTTCCTTCTTCGGCCACCTGAAAAACAGTTTGTGTGAATCTAGGGCCTGGGAGGACTTCTACTCCCTCAGTGGTCTGAGCTCTCTACAAAACAGAAGGAGAAGCAGAGACAAAGCCCTTGATGGTGGCTGTATCTGCACTGTGTCTGTATTCCTTGTTTGTTTGTTTTTGGTACTGGGGATCAAACCCAGGGCATTCTGCCTCTGAGCTATACCCCCGGTCCTATTTTATTCTTTATTTTGAAACACAGCCTCACTAAGTTGCTGAGAGCCTTGCCAAGTTGCCATGGCTGGCCTGGAATCTTCAATCCTCGTGTCTCAGCCTAAGTACCGGGATCATAGGCGTGTGCTGCCATGTCCAGCAGCATTGCATCTTTGTGCTGACACTAGCACATGCATTTTGAAGGGTTACAATGCACTTTCAGCACAAGGTGACATCTCTGACAAGCCACAAATCCAGCTACGGCCTGCAGCAGAGAGTTCCTGGAGGGGATCAAGTGAACCCCATGTAGTGCCTTGGGGTCCTGCCTTCCCTCCCTAGAGGGCCCAGCCCTACTCACTGCCACATGCCTTTGTAAGAGGACTGGTATCAGTGACATCCCACGAGCTATGAGCCACGGTTGCTGGGTTGAGCTGGGAGCCACTCCCAGGGACTTTGGCTCTGAAACAGCCTTCCTTCAACACAGAGGCAGGTGGGGTCATTACATAATTGTCCTCAAGGACAGAAGAGCCATCTGTTCCCAGCTCTGTTGGTTTTAGGAAGGAACATTTTCACCCTTTCTCTCTGGCTTGACTTCCGTTTATGGAGGGTGTTTCTCTCCTTTAATGAAATCTCCTGGACACTTTAAAGTTGTCTTTAAAGGACTAGATAGTAAACACTATAGGGTTTTCAGGCCATCTGTCAAAACTACCCGACCTTGCCACTGCGGCCACAGGTAACAAATGGGTCTATGATCCAGTCAGTCTTTATTTACAAAAACAGGTGAGGAGGGAGGTCAGAACTGAACCCATGGGCATGTTCTGTGGACTCCTGTCCTTGAAGACCACCAGCTGAATGGAACAGATCCCCACACTACCAAGGGTACAGCACTATCCCACACCCTATTGTGGATTTACACAACCATACCTCATTGGGGTTCCCAAAAGGAGTCAGTGACTCCTCCAGGAGGAAGATCCCCGCATGCTTTTGCTACTAACCTGTGGTGTGGCTTAAGTCTGGGCGAGGAGCTACTCACTCAAGGTCCTTAGCAGCTTCTTGCCCATGGTTTCTTCAAAGTCACTACTGCAAGGGCTGGTCTCCGTGTCCAGGTTGATATTACAACATTCGTTGTCTGATGCTGAGAGAAAGGAAAGGAGAAGGAATTCAAGTTTTTTGAGCTTACAGCCCAGGGATCAATGCTGGAGGATTCTGGGTGTGTTCTGTTGTGGTAAAAACTCAAGTGCCAAGACAGGGTGGGTGTGACAAGGGAGGGCACCTCAGGAAGGTGCTGGCTCTGCTAGTTAGCAAGATGCATTTTAGTGCCACAAAAGGAACAAAGACACAGAGAACAGAAGCAGGAACCCAACAGTCCATGCAAAGTCAGAAATAATTCCCTCTCTTCAAATACTGTTTGGCAAGAGAGAGGAAAAGAGAACACTGTGTTCACCCAACATCCTTGCCAGACCAAAAGCGCATTTGAAGACAAGTGGGGACATTTCCTCTACTTGCACAAACCCTAAAAGACTGCAGGCCTCAATAATGATCGAGAACATGGCCCTGGATTCTCCCTCAAGACCCAGTGGGGATTCAGAGAGCCACATGGTTTCAGTGCCAGGAAGGCGTCCAAGTCTTAACACCAATGCAATCAGAACTAGAATGGGGAAGCAGTGATGTGTTGGAAACTGCTCTGCACTGAAAGCCATGAGGCCGAGCCTGCTTCTCATATGTTCTGTGGACCTGGGCAAGTCATTTCCCTTCTCTCAGGCAGGACTAGATGTTCTCCGAAGACTACCCCATGGCCTTCATTCTTATTTCTTTGCTACATTTTCTAGCTACATGCTTTAGCTACTAAATTTGATGTGTGTGGGGAAAAAAGACCATTGGTATTAAATTCAGGTCCTTGCTTAGTGACTATGTATGCCTGAGATTTCTTACATGTTCAAACATGTTGACTCACTGATCTTAAAAATCGATGAGCCTTTTCAGGTCATTGCTGTGGACCTGAGGGGTCTCTTACTCTGTATTGGAGTAGGTCTGAAAGATCAGGTAGAGGAACTTTTGTCCTGGGGGGCAGGTGGAAGGGGTGCTGAAAACTTGGGGAAGTACACATCAGTGTGGGGCAAGCGCAGAGGATGTCAGGACTGCTGGGACACTGGGCACTTGGAGCAGGACTGCTGTCAAGGCAGAGGAGCTCAACATCTCAAAGGGAAGCCATATGATCTGAGACCTTGGGAAAAGGCCTACAGGCTACCTCTAATTCTGGGGATCCAAAGGAATGGAAGAGCCTTGCCAGAAAGGCAAGTAATGTCAGTTTCCTAATCTGTAACTTAGGTCTAACAATAACTAATATATTTATAAAGCACGGTACCAAACAGTACTATGTATGTTATCTCATTTATACTCAAAGCTACTTCATGAGATAGCTAAGGCAACTTATATCTATTAAGATAAAAGGAAACTGAATCTTAGGCTAAGTAAATTGCCTAAGATTTCACAGTTCCTAAATGAAGGAGTCGGGGTCTGAATCCAGGCAGAAATGCAGCTCCTAACACGGCCTTATGCGGTCTTCCCAGAAGAATGAATTAGACGGTCTGATGCATAGTGGGTGCTCTGTACACGGTGTTTCCTCCATGGCTGTGCAAGGAGGTGGGAAGTCTGACATGGGGACTGGGGTTCTAGGGCTTCCCTCACCCAGCCTGCCCGGGGCCATCCTAGTACCCAAGGCTGGTGATCGCCCTGCTCCTCTGGGCCCCTCCCTCTCTGACCTGCTGTGGTGGGAGCAGCCGTAGGGGACAGTGAGAGTTGCTGCGTTCTGTGCGCCTCGAAGTCGGTCATTTCTTCGTGAGTGAAGGCTATCTCCTCCATTCTCAGGTACACCACCTCGCCAGGACTTCTCAGCCCATCCGAGCGGCTGCCTGGGGAGTACAGTGAGCGCATCACCTCTCTGCCTTGCAGGAGGCCTGGGGCTCCGTAAGGCATAAGATGGCAGCCCAGGAGGGCCGTCCTCCCCCCATGGCAGCCCAGCCCATGCGCCCAGCTGACTTACACGGCAGGCTGGTCCTGTTGCTCAGGAGTGTGAAGGTGGGGTCATCCTTGGGGGTTTGGGGTGTGCCCCGGGCTGTGGGGGCCTTGGTGGAGTCTCCGTCGGCGAAGGCCTCCATGTCTGGGGACTGGGGCGAGCTATCCATGTGGCAGGCAGTGAGTGCATTCTGGTACTGCTGTCGTGTGATCTGGAAGGAAGCGTGTGCAAGGTCAGGAGAGCTGGGTAGAGTCTTCCCTGGATGCAGACAACTTTCCTGAGGTCAGAGTAGCCCCACTGGGGTGCTTGGAACCCCTGAGATTTGTGAGCTGGGGACCTTGCCCCACCTGTACCAGCTCCGCAGCTGAGGGATGATGAGGGGCCCTTCACTTGTTTGCCCCAGCTCCCACTGCTCATTTTTATTGGCTCCAGACTTTATAGTAGACCTAGAAGAGCTCAAGTTTGTTTTGTGCTGCTAGAACAAAATATCCAAGGCTGGGTTCTTTATAAAGAAAAGAGGTTTATTTGGCCCTAGATCTTGGTGGCTGGAAAGTCCACACAACATGGTGCCAGCATCTGGCGAGGGCCGCTTGGCTGCTTCACAACATGGCAGAGAAACAGAAAGGGAAATGGCCAGGTGCAGAAGGGGCCAACCACATGGGGCGGCCTTGCTTTATAACAACCTGTTCTCACGAGAACTAACTCAGTCCAGGGAGAACTACATTAATCCCTCCCATGGGTTGTGACCCCAATTACTTTCCACTAGGTCCCACCTCTGAAAACTCTACCGCCTCTCAATACCAATATACTGGGGGCCAAACTTCTAGCACAGGAGTCTTTGGGAGACACATTCAAACCATATTCAAATCATAGCACACAGTTTATGTAAAGCTGTCTTAAACTAGTGATTCTTAAACCTCAACATTAGAACTACTTGAAGGGCTTGTTAAAATAAGATTGTGGGACCCAGCTCTCAAAGTTTTGAATTCACTAGATCTGCGGTAGAAACAGAATTTGCATTTGTAGAAAGACCTGGTGATGCTAAGGATCTGGTCTAGAGATAAAAACCACCACTCACTTGAGACTTAGTTAAAATTAGACACAGGCCCTGCTCAGGGTTTTGATCTTTCTCTCTAAAGGATTTTAAAGGATAAAGCAGCAGAGTGTTAGCAACTGGCTTTGATATTTTTCAGGTCAAAACTATATATTCTATGCTTTATGGAACTTAACATTTGTCCAAAGCTTTCAATAGATTCAGTGTCTTGTTGCGAACACCTGATTTTTACAGTCCCCCTCTGTTGGCAAGTGAGGAGTCAGGTTCCAAAACTTCCCCAAAAGATGGGGGAAATTGGATCCTAATATCAAAATCCAGGAAAATTTCCTGGATGACACTTGATAAGCCCAACAAAACGTTTACTCTTACTGTAGTTGTGCTCTTTTAAAATGGTTAGTTTCAATTTTAATCTTTTAGTTTAGTGAAGAAAGCAAAGTGACTCTGCTTAAAAAATACGGCAGGAAACACTGCTCAACAGCTTTGGGTGTTGGTTTTGCCACTTTTAAGCAGGGCAACCTTGGCCAAATCACTGACTTCTCTGAGCTTGTAAAGAGGCTCGCCCAGTGATAATGAGATAATGTGAGTGAGTATGTTATAGAACTGTTAGGAATGATTGTTTAGAACATGTCCACATACAAGTCTCACAATTTGAGTTTATAATGGGCACACATTTCAAAGGCAGGGGACAGACTTCCCATCTGATTGTGTCTAAATTGTCTCCAGCACACCATGAGGTGGGTGGGGTGGGGCAGTGTCCTTTCTGGCCACAGAGTCTGTGTGAATGGTGATACTGTGAAGGTAAAACTAGATCTTGTGAAAGTAAATCCTTAGCCAAGAAAATGCAGCAAAGGAGAATGTAGGGGACGGAAGCAGATTCCAAGCAGGGACAATGGGAAAAGGAAGATGGAGAGGAAGAGAGACAGTGAACGAGGGAAAGAGGAAGAGAGAGGGGATGTGTTTTGGTTTGACTTTGAAATTGGCATGATGGCTCTGGGTTCCAATCGGTTGGTAGATTGGCTGTGTCCTTCAAATTAGAAGCCTCTTGGGAGTGACGACTGTGGCAAAATTCTCTATCTTATTTCACTAATTTATTTACTTTTGGAAAGCTTCTGTCCCCGTTGTTCCTGCAGCAAGAGTACCACTCTCTCCTTGTTCTTAGGAAATAGTGATAAACCCCTCTAGTTACCTGGATTCAGGTTTCTAGGAAATCAAACCAGCTCTTTAAGCATTGTTAGGAGGAAAGACTGAGTTGGGAAGGAAGGATTACTTCTGGTAATAATACTGAATAAATGGGATCAGCCCCCTGTACAGTACTGAGTTCGCCATTCCCAGAGGCATTCACACAACTATAAACCACCACTTGTCAGTGGTGCTCAAATGAAGCTTTAGATAGCTACAGCCAGGCTCTAACATGGGAAGTGGTGGTATGCAGGGGGTGGGGGCAGCGGTTAGGGTAAGGTCTGCACTGTTAGTGGGTGGCTGTATTCACCGGTTACCTCTGTGTCACTGGTTACCTCTGTGTCTCATAGCCTTGCTTTCACATGGCTTTAAAAAAAATTTTTTTTTAAATGTAAACTACTACCATGCCAATGAAAAATAAAAGAAGTTGTTGACAAGGCACTACTCTAGAAAATTTATTCAGGGAATCGACCTTTGCCCTGCTTCTCCCAGCTCTATTTCTAGATTCAAGCATCTCTTCTCATCAGCTCCCTCCCTTTGTTCAGCAGTCTATGACACTTTTTTTTTTATGTGGTGCTGGGGATGGAACCCAGGACCTGTCTCTGGTCTACTATTGAACTACATCCCCAACCCTGACAATTTCTTTTTATCTTGCATAGTACTATTGGGTAGAAATATAATGAGTCACCTAGGCAATTAAAAATTTTCTAGTAGTCACCACACTAGAAAAAAGAAACAGGTGAAATAATCTTAGCGTTATATTTCATTTAACCGAATACATCCAAAATAATTTCACTTCAACATGTAATCAGTATAAAATTATTATTGAGGAATTTTACATTCTTTTTTTTTGTACTAAGCCTTTGAAATCCAATATGCATTTTATGCTTAGCACATCATTTTGAATAATCCCCATTTCATGCCCTCAACAGCCACAAGTGAGGATTAAGCTACTGCACTGGACAGCAAAAGTCCAGCAGGTCTTCTGCTAGAGCTAAGCTGCTCGGCCCAGTTTGAATAACAGGGTCTTGCATGGTCAACTCTGCCTCCCACTACTCACCAGCACAGAACTGCTGGTCCAATCCTATTGCTCCTTCTCCATAGTCCCTTGACTGCACTGTATCTGTCTTTCCTATCCATTTATGGGTGTCCCCTTGCATAGGATTGTCTTAATACCCCTCTGATTCCTTCTTAATTTTTTAAAGGTCTAAGACATTCTCCAGCCAATATAGGGCTTTAAATTTCCACATAGTTTTGTAATCAATTAGATGATACCCCGCATTTGGTCACTGTTATTTACCTTACATTTTCTCTCCCTCACTAGGACCTAGTGTACTTACAAGGAAGAAGATATATTTTATGTAAAACTATATCTGCATATTCATATTTCATATATTTTTATATTTCTTTAGTATATCTCATGGTACCCAGAACCATTTTTATGCTCAACAAATGCCTATTGTTTGGTTGATAGAGGTAATCAAACTACTTTCCAAAAGACAAGATATTTCTATTTCCTTTTCATTACTATAGATACAATTATTTCTCAACAATAGCTTGAGTTCAAAATGTCTTCTCTTACACTTTGGCCTGTTAAGGATTCAAGCATCTTTTGAATTATAAAGGAAAGGGACGACTGCTTTATTTTGAATTAACAAAAAATAAGGTTACCCTTTTGGACATTTTGACTAAGGTGTACAGAAGTTAACCTTTAGGCTGGTGTGATGTTGTGTTTGAACTTTCAACTTTCAGATGGTTTATTCATCCCTATAAACACCATCTTGCAATTTAGGGATTCTGCCACCAGATGGTGATGGGTCTTTTGGTAAAGGTTACACAACCCAGACTGTAAGACAACTACCAAATATTCTTAGTTTAATAATGATACTTACATTACACATTTCAAAAAAACTCATAAGGATTCTTTGGTACTTTCATAAGTTAAGTTATTATGGAGGTACTGGGGAGCAAACCCAGGGCTTCCCATGGGTTAGGCATACATTCTCCCGCTGAGCTATACCCTCAGCTTACTAATATTTTATATTTCTTAATTATTAATCATGGCTTTGTTTAATGTCTTTTGTTTAATGCCATTAGATATACCTTTCTATCACATTTTGTAACCTATCTTGACATAAAATTACGCTGAGATTTTAACACTTCTGGAACTTCAGTTTGTTGGACTTGAAAAGTCCTTGCAGAACATTTCTGCAGCCAGCAACAGGGGCTTGTGCCTGGGAAAATACTTCCTCAAAACTCTTCTTAGGTCTGGCATGGTGACACATGCCTGTAATCCCAGTACTTGGGAGGCTAAGACAGGAGGATTACAGGCTCAAGGCTAGCCTCAGTACTTAGTGAGCATCTGTTTCAAAATAAAAAATAAAATAGGGCTAGGGTATAGCTCAGAGGTAGAATGCCCCTGGATTCAATTCCCAGTACCACAAAAAAGAAAAGAAAAGAAAAAAAAAAAAAAAAAAAAGGCAGTGTGTGTGTGTGTGGGGGGGGAGTTGCTAGGGATATAGCTTGGAGGTAGAACTTCTCAGGATACCAAAAATATCAGGAGGAGGCAATTTTCAACTTTAGTGTAAGGCATACATAATCTTAAATTAAAAAGAACAAGCTGGGCATGGTGATGGATGCCTGTAATCCTAGTCCTTGGGAGGCTGAGAAAGGAGGATCACAGGTTCAAGGTAGCCTCAGGAACTTAGTGAGAACCTATTTGAAAATAAAAAATAAAATAGGGCTAGAGATGTAGCTCAGAGGTAAAATACTCCTGGGTTCAATCCATAGTACCACCAGTTTTTTTTTTTTTAATTTTTAAATATATAAAAAGAACGAAAGAGAAAAATCAAACACTTGTGTTAAACAATAGCTTGAAATTACAAAGTCAGCAGGCCTATCCATTATAGTTAAAGACAGGTGTAAAGAGGTTTGGGAATAATGTTTTAATTGGCTAGTCTTCTCAATTTCAAAACATGTAGGTGGAAAAACAGGACCACTTTCTGTGCTGTCCAGTGGCTCTGATCAGGGCAAGGTCCTTTGGTCTGACAAAAGGACAGGCATTTGTTCTTGAGAATGGACCTGGGATCTGGGTTCCCAACACTGCCACTGTCTCACCTCAGGGAAGAGACTTCCCCTTAACGTTCCTTTGTTATTTGCAGTATGTTTCCTATGTTCACGGGGTGGAGCTATGAGATCATCTCCAAGTTTTAAGTCCTTACAGAATTTCCTGCTAGGTATTCCTCATAGCACATGCATCTCCACATCCCTCTCCCCAAAGCACTCTCCAATCTATGCAAACCTAGGGATGCTCCAGAACGCCCTGGGCTCCGCACAGTTGCTCCTTAAACCTGACTCTTTCACTTTTTTCCCCACAGCATCAAATCAAATGCTCATGTTGATTTTCTGAACTCATAACATAAAGGATATTATGGACTGAGTGTTTGTGTCTCCCCAAAATCTATGTGTCCAAACCCAGTCCCCCGTGTGGGGGTATATGGAGGTGGGGGGGTGATTGAGTCCTGAGGGTGGAGACTTGAGGTTGGGTAAGTGCCCTTATAAGAAGAAGGCTCACTTCCTCTGCTCCCCACCGTGTGAGAACACCATGAGAAGGCCATCTGCAAATGAGGAAGCGGGCCCTCGCCAGACCTGGACCTGCTGACACCTGGATCTTGGACTTCCAGCCTCCAGCACTATGAGAAGTAAATGTCTGATGTTTCAGTCACCCAGCCAATGGCAATTTGTTATAGCAGCCCAAACTAAGACAAATGGAAAGCCCCAAGACACAAACTTGAGGAAAATTCCCAGTGGACTTAAAATAGAATCCAAATTCCACACTCTGGCATAAAGTTACTGCCTCTGAGGCTCCACTTCCGGCTCACACAGCCCCTCCTTGCTCGTCCCTCCTGGCTCTGTTGTTTCTGTCCTGAACATTCTCCCACCTATCCTTTCAGGTCTCAGCCACGGTGTCCTTTTTCAGCCTCCTCTGATAGGCATTTCTAAAGCAGAGAAATGCCCCTGACCTCCTGGCCCTCTCTGTCCAGTCACTGTTTACCCCATGACCCTGCCTATTTTCTTCCTGGTCCTTATCACTACCTGAATTACCTAGGTTATTTATGTAGTTCCTTGTTCATCATCTTCCTCCCCCACTGGGTAAGCTCCAGAAAGGCAGCAAGTCACTGTCTGCCCCAGTTTCTCATCAATGCCCAGCACAAAGCAGACATCGATTAAATATTCGCTCAATCACAGACTCATGTGACTTTCCCTTTCCTTTTCTTTCTTTCTTTTTTTTTTTTTTTTTGGTGGTACTGGGGATTGAGCTCAGGGGCATTCTACCTCCGAGCTATACCCTCAGCCCTGTTTTTTTATTCTTTATTTTGAAACAGGATCTCACTAAGTTGTGGAGGGCCTCACTAGGTAGCTGAGGCTGGCCTCGAACCCAGATCCTCTGGTCTCAGCCTCCCAAATGCTGGGATTACAAGCGTGCACCACCACGCCCGGCTTCCCTTTCCTTTTCTACACACTACGTGCTCAGTACTACAAACCAGTAAGAGCTGGCACGTAGTTTCCTTTCCATGTGTCCCCTACTTTCCCACCAGAGGAAGGTGTGCATTCGCAATGGGCTTCGAGGCTGGAAGCCACAGGGAGGATGGTCAAGGGCTGTGGTTTTCTAAGGTCTAACTTTCTCGTCACATTAGACTTATTAAATGTCTATGGCACACACACTTGTGAGTTACGCATGGTTAGTTCACTTCTCCCTAATTTCCTACGACTCTCCCTGAAGCCCAGTGATTTCAGGGCTTGGACTCTGGAGGCAGACAGACTCAACTCTGAGGCTTGCCTCCACCAAGATCATAAGCCATATGATCTTGTACTCCTCAAGCTTCAACTTACGTACAGCGGGAATAACAGTAGTACTGACCCTGTAGGCTGGTGGGGGATTTATGGATAATTCAGACAAAGGACTCAGTGAAGACCCTACACTCAACAGTGATTACCCCGCCCAATTCCAGGTTCTGCACCTCCCACTAGTGACATATCATGGTTATTTCATTTCATGGCTACTTCTATTAGCTGATGTTTGCTTTAGTTCAGGGTGTCGGCAGAGTTTTGAAACAAAGCCAGCCAGCCAGCACACGCCACTCCAAATAATCAGGATGTGTGTTCTGGACAGAAGGAAAGGGCCTTCTCCCACTGTGTGATTTCAGTACACCTGTTATCATCCGGCCTGCAACTGGGACAACAAGTTAGCAAGTGGAGTCATTTCGTTGGACTGGGATAACTGGGACTCTAGCCAAGATCTCAGGCCAAAGTTTGTAATAGTTTGCAGAATGCTAGAAAACCAAACAAAACCTAGTATGCTTTACAAAGGCCCTATAAAGAGAGGGAAACTAAAAAGCCTCCTATGCAATGCCAACCCCAGTGGAGGGTATGCAGAGACAGTTTCCTCTTTAATTGCAAGACAGTGAGCATGGCTGCTTCTCTCTGCGGCATTTGCTGAGTGGTTCTCTTAATAGCTTAGTGACACTAAGGGGGTGTTCATAGTTCCTACAAAGGATTTTCAGTTAACATCTAGGTCCACTTGCGTTGCAGGCTTTAAGTATTATGGTGCAAGCATATACTATCAGATATAAATAAATATTTTTAATATAAAATCATAGCATGGTTTCCTCTCTACATTTGGTTTATTAATCACTTGCAAATTGATCTTGAAAAAAAAATGAATAAAATCAACCTGGTGTCAGTGGTTGGAGATTCAAAGGAAATAGTTCTGCCAGAAACTTGTCTCAGGTAATCTAATCCCCCACTGCCTTATGCCTCAGTTTCTCCATATGAAAAATAGGGATCAGGAGATTTTTTTTTTTTTTTTTTTTTGCGGTACTGGGAATTGAACCCAGGGGCATTCTACCTCCAAGCTACATCCCCAGCCCTACTTTTTAGTCTTTATTTTGAAACAGGGTCTCACTAAGTTGTGGAGGGCCTCACTAAGTAGTTGAGGCTGGTTGCGAACCCGGATACTCTGGTCTCAGCCTCCCAAGTACTGGGATTACAAGCCTGCGCCACCATGCCCTGCTCAGGAGATTTTTAAAAAGTAACAATGGATGATAACAAAGCTTTCTGAAAACAGGGCCTTTATAAGGCCAAGGAGCAACTGTTACCCAGTATTAACCTGGAACATGGGGGAATGGGGTGCATATTACACCTAGGAATGGGGGTGTCTTGTTCAGCTCCTCCAGCTAAATCTGCCTACGAGGAGAAAAGAGGGCCAGGCTTCTGGGGGAGTTACCTTCACAAACTGCACGTCACTGAGGATGTGGACTGAATAGTCGGGCGTGTAGAGGTTGTTGTTGCTGCTGCACAGCTGGGTGTTGCTCCCACCAAAGTCACTGCGCTCTCGGTTTGGAGACTCAGAGCGATTCAACCCGCTGCAGCGAGAAGGGGACCGGTTTACTGCAGATGGTGAGGAGGAAGGAACAGAGAAAGAGAAAAGACAAAGAGGGGTGGGCAGAGAGAAGGGAGGGGATGGAAGGAGGGAGAGAAAGAAGGTGCTATTTACTGAGGTCCTACAGGACTGGCAGGCAGTGGTGGAGGGAAGGGGCCCTCACCTTCCCATCAGAGCTCAGGAAGGAGCTGAGCTGCTTTGTTGCTGCTGATTTTTGCCAAAAGTAAATATTACCCCCGTGACCTCTCCCAGTGAGGAGCTGGGCATCTGTTTCCCCCAGACAGCAGCCAGAGGTTGTCCACTGCCTTTCTTGGGTCTGTCTTCAGGTTGGATGCAGGAGGACGGTGTAGGCATGAGGACAGTGCTGTGAGCTTGGTTTGTTATTCCAGACCATGAGACTCTACTGTGTTGAAGTATCGTACAGAATCCCACGGCAAGCCTTATTTATGAAAGGTCAAGGCCTTTGGTTTCCCCTGGAAACCATCTGTCATAGCATAGACAACAGTCCTCACGGTGCCAATACCTTTAGTGGGTTCCGTGGTTGAGGTAACTCAGGCCTGCCCTGACATTAGCAGGACCTGGGACAAGAGTACAAACAGGGGCCAAAAACCACATGGATAAAGTATTTACAAGTTATAACTCACAGTAAGAAGCTTAAAATGTTTTATCCTTGTCCTCCAAAATTGTTCATTACAACCTATAAAGGCAGTTTGTCTTCTTAGAGTTTTGTGCTAGTAAACAGGGCTGTGTTGGGGGAGCCAGCCTGGCCCTGGCTCCTGGACCCACTCTCCTCAGGGCTGCTGTGTGGGGAATTCCAGGATCCTGGGTATGTGAAGTGTGGTCCAGCAGGAAGAACATGGGCTCTGGGCGGGCACATCCCTTTGCCCCGTGAACTCCCTGCCTCACCTAGAGGGGCAGGACTGAGAAGGGCCAAAGTGGGGCCCTTGAAAGTGTGGGCAAAGACAGGGTTTGCTCTTGGATAGAACTAAATAGGGGCTGGAAAAATCCACAGGCTCCCTGCCAAAGACCTCAGTGTCCAGTCAGCTTGTTTTTACATTTTTAAGGAATACTTTTTGGGAAAGTTCAATTAAGACCATGTCACTTGGTTTAAAAATGGACTCTGTGAGCTACTCTCTCCAAGATCGATAGAAGAGAGGGTGCTAAAGGTGACCCTAGCATTACCTCAACCACGGACCAACCCCAGGGAGAGACTGTCAATCCCCTCCCACCCTCTGCTTCCCAGCTGATACCACTCTGCATTTCTTCCAAAAAAGGGCAACAGATTTAGTCTTTTTTTCTGGGATGGGGGGGGGCCTCAAATGGAGAAGTAAATTCTTCATAGATTCTGGTCCTTGCTCATTCAGGGTAGAACCTTGGGAAATTAATTCTGTCTGGAGATAATGCAGCTATCAATCAAAGAACTTGATTAGCACCTATTTCCAGTGAGTCATGGAGGCTGACAATCTGTTTAGCTGCCAAGCTGTTATTGTCTGGCAAGGCATGTAGCAGAAAGATTAAAATAACAATAAGCTGATCATTTTCTCATTAGAACCATGATAATCACTGCCTTGATATGATTATAGAATTAAGGATTCCACTTCTATCCTACCCTTCTCGGTAAATGCCATTCACTTACCTGCTGTTACTTAACCCAGAAACCTGGGAGGTCCACCTTGAATCCTGTCACTCCCCCAGCCTGCCTCAAGTCTTGACACCTCCACCTCCACCATAAGCCCATTGGCTTCATCTCACTCCAGTCAAGTTGACCATCGCCTTCACCTTGACCACAGCCTGGTCCCTCCCTATAATCTAATACAGTAGCCCTCCTTATTCGTAGGGCAGACATTCGAAGACCTTCAGTGGATGCCTGAAACTGCCCAGTAGTACAGAATTCTAGATATACTATGTTTTCTTACTATACATACATACCTATGAGTAAATTTAATGTATAAATTAGATATAGTAGATTAATATTAATCTCTGTTTATTAATTAAAAGTAGAATACTTATAGCAATATACCATAATAAATGTTATTTAAAATATGGATTATTTATTTTGGAATGTTCCATTTAATATTGGTTAATCATAGTATGTCGAATCCTAAACAGTGACTCTTTTGATAAAAGCAGACCACTGTAATCTGTTTCACTTTAGCTATCACAGTTGCATTCAGAAGACACAAATTGGCTTCCTATTGTATCTAAATAAACCCAAACTCCTCATCTTGGCCCCTAACAGCCCCCAGCCTGGCCCTGACTTTCCTGCCTCTTGGGCCTCCCTTCCCCTCTCCTGCTTTGTTCTGGCCCTCTGGTGCCTTGGGCCTCCTCAACCACACGAGCTTCCCCCAACTCAGCAGATGCCACCACCTGCAAGGCTGCTCAAATCTCTGTCCTCAGTTCTCACTGGAGAAGCTGCCTTCTCCAAAGACCTTGGCTGGCCACCCTCTGAAGATTCCTCGATAATTGCCCCTGTTCATTCCTTCAAAATGCTTTTCACAAGTATTAATTAACTATGCATTAGGTCTGCTTAGCTCTAAGTTCTGGGAGGACAGAGACCTTGTCTTTGGTCATCATCAACATATACCCAGTATCTAGCAGTGTGCCTGGCCAGGGTAGGAACTCAATCAAATGTATGGTGTGAACAAATCTGCACCTATGGGTTCCATAAGGGGTATTAATTTAGAATCTAAATTTTGTTTTTTTAAAAATAAGCTTTTGGAACTCTTGAATCATCCTGGAATCAGAATGCCTTTCCTCAGCGGATCAGAGTCATTCTGGGGCAGCTGACCTCTCCAAGAAGCCAGGGGTGGTAGAGAGGCAGCAGGAATGCAGCTGCATGGAATTAAACAGAGAAGCCTCAGGCCTTGGCCTGTTACTTGATGGGGAGGCCACAGGGCACACAGCATGCTCTGTGGTTTAATGAGAACATGTCAAATGGGGGTCTTGGAGTCATATATCTAGGGCCTGCTTATCATTGGGTGAAGGTGAACTAGACTGTCCTCCAGAGTGACTGAGGACTGACAGGGACAGTGCCAGTGTCACAGAGAATACAGTGAAGCACAAGGTGAGTGTAGATGGTAATAGTATTGGGCAGAAAAAGGTGCATTTCAATCCTGGTTCTGGTTTCTTGGCTAGCCCTATTTGTGGCTGTCCAGGGTGGGGCTGGCTAAGTCAGAGCTCTTTCCCCCAGGCTACTTGTGGAGGGGGCAGGCAGTCTTGCAGGGAAGCAACTTTCGCATGTGAGTAGAGTCTAGAAAAATGTCCTCTGATGTAGTGGGATTCAGCCTCAGCTCAGTTTGAACAAAAGCAAAGGGAGGGAATGGGAGCGGGGCCAGTGGCTTCAGTTATCCTGAGAATCCACTGCCGTTCCTGTGTAACCTTCCACTCTAACTAGCTAGACATAGGACTCACACGTTCCACACCTGCTGCTCCACACCCCCGTCCCTATGTCATGACTCAAGATACATTCTGGGAGGATAACAGGGAAACAGCCCTATTTTATCTACCAAACTCTTTCCAACATAGAAGCTTCTGCCAGAATCACTTTCACTCCTTGCTGGAAATCAGAGTAACAACTACATCCCAATTCCCCACAAAGCTCTCATTGTCTCATGGGTACCCAGTTTACCCTGCTGCCACTCACGGGGACTCACATGAGACATGTCACAAGAGACATGTCACAAGAGACATGTCTTCTTCTTTTTTTTCCTCCTAATACTTACCCAAATGAAGTGTTATTCATAAAATCCTAATGGATTTCCAACACCAAAAGATACAACTGAGCCGGGCGTGGTGGCGCACGCTTGTAATCCCAGCATTCGGGAGGCTGAGACCAGAGGATCCGGGTTCGCAGCCAGCCTCAGCTACCTAGTGAGGCACTCTGCAACTTAGTGAGACTCGGTTTCAAAATAAAGAATAAAAAATAGGGCTGGGGGTGTAGCTCGGAGGTAGAATGCCCCTGAGTTCAATCCCCAGTACCG